>OENT01000183.1:0-168738 GCA_900239685.1 Rotaria macrura
ACAACATTTGGTAATTATATACACATAAAATAATTCATTTCAATATATTTCTTAGATGCTGTTCGTTTTTGAAGGATGCCATGGTTTACAATAAATTGAATGTTTTTCATTGGCATATTACAGATGATCAATCATGGCCATTTGTTTCTCGGAAATTTCCAAAATTAACTGAAAAAGTTCAACATATATGTTTTTCTAGTCGAATATTTTTATATATGAGTAACTATTGTATAGGGTGCATTTTCATCTGTTCATGTCTATACACATGATGATGTTCAAGAGATTATCGAACATGCACGTCTACGTGGCATTCGTATAATACCTGAATTCGATACACCAGGTCATGTAGCTGCTTTAGGACGGGCGTTTCCTGGTTTGTATTGATGTTAAAGAATTTTCTTTATGATTTGATCGTACAATTAATATCTATATATATATATATATATAGAATTTTTAACTGATTGCTACAATGACTCAATACCATGTCAAGCTGTTTATGGTGTACATGCTGAACGAGAAATTCTCGATCCAACGAAAAAAGAGGTTTATAAGTTTATATATGAGTTTTTAAAAGAAGTAAAAGATACTTTTAAACACGAATCTTATATACATCTTGGTATGGATGAAGTTTATCCAGCTTGTTGGTATGATATTGACATTAGAATTAGCATTGATTATTTATTTTTCTTGTTGTTATTATATGACAGGATGTCGAATCCTTCTATTCGGAAATTTTTAGTCGACAACGATATGTTCAATGGAACTGATCTAATGACTTACTATTCGAGCAAAATTCTTGAATTAATGAAATTGATCGGTGGTAAATCTATGGTATGGCAAGATGTTTGGGACAATGGTGTTAAACTGCCAACAGAGACTGTTATTGAAATATGGAAAGATACATCACTTCTAACTGATAGTCCATCATGGTCTTATTATTTATCAAAAGCAACGAGTGAAGGCTATGATGCTGTTCTTGCCGCACCATTTTATTTAAATATGTAAAAACAAAACAAACGAAAACGAAATTTTCTTGTACTATGTTAAACGTATTTGATTAGGATTAGTTATGGAAAATATAATACACCTGAGTCGGTAATGAATTTGGAATTTTTCAAATGGTATAATATTGATTTATTTGCTAATTTTACAGGTAAAAACGAAGCATCTGTAGTTTAAATATGATAGTTAAAAGCTAGTTCTTTTCAGGTAATGATACTGCTCGACAACGACTAATCGGTGGTGAAGCTGCACTTTGGGCAGAATTTGTCGATGGTACTAATAGTTTATCTCGTCTCTGGCCTCGAGCCTCGGCAGTTGCTGAAAGACTATGGAGTTCCATTGATGTGAATAATCCAGAGGATGCTCAATTTCGACTTGATGTTCATCGATGCCGCATGCTTAGGTTAGACAATAATTTTCCTACGCATTTGTTTTTCAATGAACATATACATTCAGTAATGGATCTATTGGAATATGAAAGTTCTAGTGAACGCTGTCACATTAAGACTAAATGTTGAAACTAAAATGTATCGGAACATCAGTTAAAGTACTATATAGTCTATGTAAAGAATATGAAAAAACCTTTTGAAATACTATTAGAAAATGTTTAGAGCGATTTATGCAATGTGACAACTTATTCGCAGTGACTTAAAAATTGATCAAGACAGATATCGTACGCTATTAATAAATTTTCTGTTTTTTCGTTTTGAAATTACTAAATACACCATGTAACTGTTGATGGGAAGCTTCTCGGCCAAGAAGTGTCGTGTGAACCACTCACTTCAATCCTTCGAAAAACGAGTGTCGTATAAACTAAATGGTACTTGAGCTTAACTCGACTACGAAATGTAGTATGCAGCACTCACTTCCGCTGTAGGAAAAACAAAATGTCGACTGAAAAAAGAGTATTCAGCCAATCAATCCATTTTAATAGTTCTCAGAAATCAGAAATAATTTCTCGTGGTTTACCACTGAAAGATGAAGAGTGTTCTTCAAGAATTTGATCTAACATACTCCCAACATGACTAGCAGTTATTCGAATATTCATCACTCCATCAATCCTCGATAAGTGTATCAGCAGCTTTCTAGAAATCATTACTACTTCATCGGTTAGTTACCTCGATGAGTCATATTTTGCTATCAGCTTTATTAAGAGCTGTTTCGCACATGAATCGATTGAGTGGCGCCTAACGTTTTTCTTCGTTTTCGTTTTAATAATCTTAGCATAAAGAAAAGCCAAACTAGGTTGAAAATCGTCATTTTGAGACGCTGTTTACTACGTAACTGAGTCAGGTAGAGGCCATTTTGAAAAAAAGACGCGACTTCTTAAATGTCGATATTTCGATCTCGTGTTTGAACAAGAATTTTCTGACTTTCCGTTCTCGAGATCATTGCGTCACCAAGTGATACGGTTTGATGCTTACTTCAATTAGCAAAAGAAACCCAGAAAACTCACGAAGAATTTGATAAATACGGTGCATCGTACGGAATTAAATCTTGAATAAGAAGATAAAATAGATATACTATAGGCAAAAACTGATTCTCAACGATAAGGAATGCAAGGAAGCTACTAAATTTTTCCAAATAGAGTTCGGCGTAATTGCATATTTAATTTAATTTATATAGAAGATAGTTTCGCAACTTACTGTTTCAAACTTTACAGTTTGAACTGGTCTTTTCTCTGATACATGAGTACCATGCAAACACACTTATTTTTACAGTATGTTAGTTTTATTCTTACAATAAAATTTCATAGCAACTTCGGACTATTTTTCCGACAAAAATACAATGTATAAACGTCAAAAAACTTCCCTTTTTGGATGAAATTACTCCATCGATTTTTATTTCAACATGTACCGAGGGAAAAAACTAGAGTTTATATCAGTCCTCTTATAGTTTACAACAAATTCAATAATCTGTTGATAGAGCACGTGCTCTATTTTGAGACGGTTTCGCTTACTTTTCAATCCTAAAACTTCCCCAAACGAGAGCGGTTCTCCTTGACCGTGTCGATGTATGAAACATAAAAATTCCATTTTCGAAATTTATTTTCATTTCACAAAGTTACATGGTCGTAGTTTCTAATAAGTGTCTCAAATTTTAAGCAACTATAAAAGTTTTCATTTGCAATCTCTATCAAGATTGAAATTTAATCGATAGTCGATCCATGATAATTTATTGAGATTTTGTATGAACTCCTCAATGTAGCAAATTCTTATTCATCGTAGATTTCGTAGTACTTAAGAGTGTCTATTCTTTTCGAATAATTGACAAGTTCTCTAAAATTAAGATGGAGAGTTTTTGGGAATTTTTCTCGGATACAAATGAAAAAGAAATTACAAAAGGCTTCTTCACCACTTCAATCATCTTCCCAAGAAGACTTCCAATCGTTCTAAAGCGAGTCATAGTCACTATAGAACGTTCTTATGTTTTTTCTTGTATGAAAATAGTTTATAAGTATTTCTGAGATATACACATCAAGATACAATTAGCTTTCATATTTTCTAGTTTTCTTTTCTAGTAAAAATAAACACCATGCAATTAAAACTTTCCAATGCTGATTAACGTTGAAATTATTGAAAATAAAACTAGATTTGTTCATTCTGTATAACTTGAATTAGATTTCAACAACATAATGTGAATCTACCAATAAGCGGAAGTTGATATGATTATCTCTTTCGATTATCTTTATAACCTGAGTTCATGAGAAATCAAATTTGTTCTACTTTATTTTAAAGTCGTTAATTCTACTATTATGAGTTCTCGTGATTTTCACCTCTTGGCCCTATAAGTATTTGCTTACCTGTGGACTTTGATTATGATTGTAGCTGTAGTTATATTAGGGTGTAAAGAATACGAGCGTCTATATTCGAAATTATAGAAGATGTCCTACAAATTTTGAAGCAATGAAACGAAAATTGTTGATTGACGCTTTCGATTGATTTTTGTTTATTAGACGTGGTATTCCAGCGGCGCCCATACTGAACGGTTATTGTGGTTCGTATGAAGTAGGAATGAAACAATCAATGGTCAATGAACCTATATTTAATTACATCAATTGATCTGCATTTTTATTTATATTCTGGTGTAATAAAATTTGGAGACGAATAATACATAAGTTTAGTACAGTTTTCAAAAATAGCAAAACTTCGTTTACTAATAAGTCTTTCAACATGTGTCACCCAATCAAAATCAGGCAATGATCGAAGTGGAAAATTGTTCGACTGATGGTCTATGTAATTGATAAATGTTTTTAGTAGATCTCGATCGGTTTCTAAATGTTTGGTCCATTCCGTTTCACTATGTGCATGATGTAGAAATCGATTCAAAATTTCATCAATTTCATTAACCATTTTCGTAAATTCGTCTTTAACATCGACGTGTTGGTGTTTTACCAAACAAGGAAGACAAAACATATATAAACAATGCGTGCATCGGTGAGAGTTGCTTTCCACTAATTCTGTAGAACATCTACATTTGACGAATGAATTCTCTGAAGGCATAGCGTGTTAAGATACAAAACTGCTTGTACTGAACGTTACGAATAGGTTTTACATTTCGATATATACATATCTATATATATATATACGAAGAGAAAAGCGACCTCTCTGATCGGAAATTTCAATCGACAACAAAACGTGTTGGAATATACCGATTACGAATCGTAAGAGGGAAAAAGCTTCCTCCTGACGATAATGACAAAGTCTTACGCAAGAAAAAAGTGATTCATTTCTTGATTTTTAATGGCTTGCAACATAGCTTTTTGTTGTCTCAGAAAAAATTTTATTTTCGAATGAGAATATGACGAAACTTTGTCAATCAAAGAAAATATTTCATCATCAAAAGAAAAAGTTTGTTTTGATATTATTATTTGTTTTTGTCGTTTCATTGTTGAAAGAATAAGAAAATACAACTTGCTACATCATAAAAAGAATATAAATGGATCATATCCTCCATATAATCTGAGAAAAATGTGAAACAAATAAAAAGTAAACATTCCATCAAATTTTAATCGTTACAAATTTCTTCATTCACAAATCAATTAAGACACACAATATCTATCACATCCAATGTGTTGAACACGGTGGATTCAGCAATGATTTAGTACGATGTACATTCTGATTGGAATAACTCGTACGATTGAAATCATTTGAATGCGTCGATGGTGCACTGCAAAGAAACAACCAAGATTATTTTATTGAAGACATCTTCTTTCGTTGTTTAGAGAAAAGTTCGAAAAGCTTACTAGCGTGTTTTAGGTGTTTGAGGTTGTCGAGCGAAATTCAATGATGTTGTATTCATTCGGTGACTCTCAATACGAAACTCTTGAAAGCTTTCTGGTCGAACTCCTAAAGTACAATACATAATGATCGATATTCTTAATAAAAATTCGACAACAGGCAAGTCACACCTTTATATAGAGCATGATTTCTCGATGATGGTGATGTTAATGTTGGTACTCGTGGGATTCTACGAATAAAACAAAATCTAGTTATCAATGACAATCCACAATAATCATACAAATAGTTATTGTATGGTCGAAATGAGCGTCGCGTAAGTGAAGCAACAACTTTCTCCATACGATCTGTTCGTTCACTTTGCAAATCAGGTCCATTAAACCATTTCGAAGCATTATGTACAGGCACAGGAATACGATGAGATGCTGATCTTCGACTTATGATTGAAGAATACGGCGTAGTTGACTTGTGTTCGAACATGGATACCACACGCGATGGTTCATACTCATTTGCAGTTGTTGATGAACTTGATGGTAGTTGTTTTTGTTCGAATGTTACGATGGGTGTATGAGATTGATTTGGCATAAGAACAAGCATGGATTCAATAAGAACTGGTGATGTGACAACATTTTCACCATTAACGGAAGTTTTCGATTGTTCTTGCTTTTGCTTTATTATACGTACAGACATTGGACGTTCCATTGGAAATCTACGCAAATGAAAAGACTGATCTAGTAGATTCAAATCATAGAATAAAATAATTGTTAGTTACTCGTCTGGTACGAACAATCTTTGTTCGACTTTGGAAGAAGTGGATGCCGAAGAATTCGACACTTCCTCTGAATGATGAATAATTTCTTGATTACTAGAAGAAACTATGGGAGGAGATTTCAGTATTTCTTGATAATGAAGAGTTGTTTCCTGAATAACGGCACGGACTGGTATTGCTGGAGAAGGAGTTCTTTCACGCGATACGTCTAAAATTGCTTCTCTAAATTTTCAAAAATAAAACACACATAAAATATTTGATAAGAAAAAAAAACCACGGAAAAGATTAGATAATCATACTTTGATTTGTGGATGTCTACATCGAAATATAAAGATGTAAATAAAAGTAATATCTTGAAATGTGCCAAAAAAATTTTAATTAAGCTTACTCATATCAAAAAGTTTTGGTGTTATATGTCCTTTGTCAATAGGCTCCGATACCTAATCAATGAACATTAATCAAACAAAAATATTGAATAAGTTTTGAAAATAATTATTTGAACTTTTACTTTTGATGTTTTTAATCGTGGTGTTGGTGTAGGCGGTGGTTGTGAAGATGAAACTAATCGAGGCGTTTCACTTCGCATTGTCGTCATTTGTAATGTAATTCTATCACCCGATGCATACCTGGGTCTCCAGTATTCATGTGAACTATCCCACTCAAAATTATTCATATTAACATAAGTCGTATGATCACTTGATGAACTACTGTTAATCATGGCACCATTGACAGCAAGAATTTGATCCAGTTGAATCATTGCTATTTCCGTATCGGGTAATGTAATAATACGACCAAAGCTTTGCGGACCAGTTAATATACGGTCACCAATAGCTGAATAATAACCATAGAATTTATTCGTTTTTATCAAAAGACACAAGAGACATAGAATCGTGTGCACTCCTCATACGATGAAGATATTTACTGACCGTTAGTAGTAAACTTATATATATATATTACTTTCACTCTGCTTTTTTCTAATTTAAATACATCATGAAGAAAATTAGTTGCATGCAATGTGTTACGATAATGATTTACTTTGAATGAACCTTACAGTTGAGTGTTTGAATAACTTTGTGAATCTGATATTAATTTAACATGTTCATCATGAAAAAATTTAACTTTATTAAATATCTTCGCTGACTATACACTTAAAAAACATCATGGATGATTTTTGCAATAGATCTTTTATTATTTTCAACATCAACCCTGCTCATTTTCGATTGTATCGTAATATAATCATATCTCAATATCCTAACGTCAGAATCGAAAAAGAATAAAACGAAGAAATATTTTCTTCAAATCTCTTCGAACTACTGAAATTCTCCGATACACACATATCTAGATCATATATTGTCTAAAGTAAATTAATCTCATAGAACAAAAAACTTTACCCGGTGTACGATTAGCATGTGAACGTGCCGATGTTTTCGGTGATACGTTTTGTTCTTGTGATCGTTTACTTGCATTGTCATTGTCTAGAATTGTTGCGTCCTAATTCAATTGAATACATTAAAATATTATTCGAAGTAAACTTTTTAATCATTTAGTTATATAAACTATTACATAAACAGCAGATAGTGGTTCAACAACTTTTTTCATTCGTTTTGTTGTTAATGTTCGAATGGCCATTTTTAATATATTACTTAAAATTGGACTTAATATATCTTTTTGTTCTTCACCTGTTTTCTATTTATCGAAAGTATATAAAACTATTCAGTGATTTATTTCGATTGAAATTATTTTACTTGATCAGTATTAAGACTTTCTAAAACATCTTTAATACTTCCATAGGCTGGCGATCGATCTAATGCTTGTTTTAAAATAGAATTTACGCCTAACAAGAACAAGAAACTTTATTTCATCGATGAGAATTTCATTTTCGAAAGATACTTGAATTATCGATAAGTGTATAAAATGTTGGACACATAATTAATACTTGCATAACTTCAAGACATACCATAGATTTTGCTTCATTAATTCTAAATATTTGAAATATATGTACATATATATATATATAGATATTCTATACAGATTTGCGTTACAATGAAGAATTCGTATGAACTTGATTCACATTTGCCGATGATAATTGTCGTACTTGCATCGTAAGAACAACAGATAAACTAGTATATAATTTCTCATAAAATGCTGATGGCTAAGATAGAATATTGTTTTTATTTAGAGAAATCATTACATAGTTATCGTAACTTACATGATTTTCATCTCGATCAACTCGTGCACCTGCATGAACAAGAGATGCAACCATACATTTCAACGGTTCACTTGATGAAAATAAATCACCAATACTAATATTTCTAAATATAATAAATCAATGAAGTTATATTTCATTAAGAAAAAAGATTCCTATTGATGAAAATACCCTATAGTTTTTATATGGGTAACATCTAACACATTATTTAATAATTCACCAGGAATTTGAAAAACAAGATCAGTCTATTCATAATGAAAAAATTAAAACTACAATAATAACGAATACTAGAATATTATTGTTATTCTGTAGAAAGATTGTAAAGAAAATATGTCGATCATTTTATTCAATCGCGTATAGTTTCTATTTTTTTTTCGAAAATCTCAGATGATGAATACCAACATTGATTCTAAGAAATATTGAATAATTTTAGATAAAGATCTGAAATTGTAAATATTTTCCCACATCATGAAATCTTCCATTGATATCAATGATTGAAAAGTTTACTCGTTTTCATACAATATTTTTCTTTTTGTATTGAATATAACAATCACTAAGTTCACTACATTCTATGACAACTTTAAACATCTATAGTACTCCCCACCCTCTCGATTCTCTACAATTCTATTTCAACTCTGATAAAAAAAACACAGTATCGATGCCGAGTTGAATTTGTCGATCGAAATGTAATGAGAACTGTTTTTTTTCCATGCACATCCATTCCTTAAACTTAAAGTGTCACAGGTAACTTGAAATGAGAAGCCATCTAAATGCTCGATTACATTACATAGAATCAATAGAATACTATTCACTAAGATTGTCAACACGAAGTTAAATAGCAAGTTTATTTCTCTGACATCAACATAGAATTAGAAGAAATTTCACTGTACACATGCATTGATAATATCAGTGATCTGATGAGAAAATCATCGCTTTTCTACAATGAAACTTAGTTTTTTTTCGATAAAAACCAAGCCTAACCGACATATTTTTCTAATGAATTTCAAAATACGCCCGCAGGATAATCAATCCATCTCAACACCACTGAATTTCTTTATTTTTACGATTTCGACATTTTTCCTTTCAGTCTTTCGACGATCAACTATTACAATAATGAAGTAACGATTACTTACGATAAGTAAGATAAGAAACATATTGAATTCTTCAACATGCGCTTGTCGAAGATCTATCATTTGCGAAAGTATTTGATGGTTTTCATTGAACAAATCGGCGTATTTTCTAATGAAACGAAAAGAAAAGGAAATCATTAACTTTACGTATTCTTTTAGTTTTAATTTGTTCTATGTCTTCTTACTTTTCATCATTGTGTTTCATTTCAGTAAGTATTAAATCTTGCATAGTGTTCGCTAAGTGTTGTATTCGTTTCCTATCAAGTCCTATGTTGAGGAAATTCGAAAGAAAAAGAACATACTCTTTCATTTAACAGATACATCACTTATTTATTCTACCTGAATTAACAAAACAATTCATGGGAAACTTAGCAAATAACTCGGTTGCCTAAGAGAACAAAAATAAAGCTATTTTTAATACACTAATCAAATATTATTCTTACTTTCACTCCAAAAAGTCCATTGATTGATCGATCTTTTAAATTTGTAGGCATAAATATATCACGAGCTAATTTTCTCCGCTAGAACAAAACATATCAGATAAATTCCAATAAGTACAAACATTTTCCTGGAATTTGCTTTCAAATGAAATATCTTACAACTGGTTTTTGTGTTAATGATGATTGTGTAAAAAATTCATCGACTTGATTTCGTTCTGCAGCTAAAAACGAATATAGAACAAAGAGAAAATGCAAAGATTTCGTATGTTCATGTAAGTTTACTTGAAACAAAAACTCCATTACACATCCAAATTCGTGGTAAACAATCGAGTATATGTTGACGAGCTAATCAAATGTATTAAAGAACATTCAATATGTAATGTTGACTAGATTTTCGTTTTTCTTTTCTTATTCATACAGTTTGGATCAGCATCAAGAACAGCATTCCCGTCAAGTCTCAAATCAAGAATGAACATATGACGAATATGTTGTAATTCAATCCATGATAAATTATTATTTGAAAGTATAAGTGAGCCAAGTGCTATAAAACGTGATAAATGTTGAAGACTTCGAATCTAAATAATTAGAAAAAAGAAAAAGAAACTTCTATGTAACAGTTTTTCGAAGAAAGGAATTTCTATACTTGATTGTTTGCAACATCAAGCTTCCACAAATTTTTTATATGTTCAACACCAGCTAATGTTGTCAATGAATTACCGTTACAGATCAGTATTTGTAAATGTTCATATTGAGGCACTTGAAATAAAGTGACTAGAAAGGATAATCAGAAATAATGAAAAGAAATATTCACATCATATTTGTAAATCTCAAGAATTCTTAGAATGAATTCGCCGTTAAAAAAAATAAAGGCTTTTATGTAAACTCGATGTTAACATCTAATAGACTTGCATATGTTCAACAATAACATTCCTTGAACTTGAACTTAGTTGACTTCAACTTTTCAATTGTTTTATCCTTCATTATGTTCTTTAGAGTAGAAGTAAACTCATCTATACTATTATTTACATTTGTTCTCATACTTGATCTGTTCTTTTCATTATATCTGATCTACTTTGTTTTTCAATCTCGTTTAGCCGAAAGCTATGAGATTGAGTATCGTAAAGTATGTAGTAGTTAGAAAAAACCTATTTGATTTGTCTTTATTTTTCAAGGATGAAATTTTGTCGCCTTTAGTTATTCTATATTACTTCACAAGGATTGATTCATTGTTAAGAATTTATTTTCATTGACATACATCCTAAATAATCATCCTCGTTCTAATCATATTCTACATCGATAGTCTAGGATGATTTTTTTTCGAGAACTTGATCGTATTAGAATATATATCGATTCTTTCAAAGAATACTGCTTAGCTCATTTTAAGAAGTTTTATTTGACTATGAAAAACGTTTCTAAAAAAACTGCTGAAACAATTACGAAAATAGAATAATTCATCGTTGTTATCGATGTCGACAATTTTTTTACATCTACGATTCCTTCGTATTTATTTTGAGCGCAAATGTATTTTAACACTTGTGTCGTACAGAATCATTGATGTTTATTCTTTCATCATGATTCAATGTATTTTTCTATTTGCCATGTTCTTATTTAACAAAAAATTACATACACTTGAATTTAATCAGTCCTTCCAAATTATTGAAAATTTTTTCAAATGGATGAGAAAACTTCAGAAGAAAGTTTTTTTTCAAGTTAAACAGACAAAAAACGTAGCACGCTGAAACGTTTCATACAAGTAATTTTAACTAGGCGAATATGAAAATGAGTCAACTAAAACAAATTGCGTGTCAAAAACGTATTATGCATAGATGTTATTTTTTTATTTTCATAATCAAAAGACTATGAAACTATACATGAAAAATTCGATGTTACATTGAAGTACATACATCTATATTTATTCGCTCATAAACTTCAATAAATTGATATAGAATTTAATTGTATTATACTATCATCCATTCTAATGACATACAATAGTGAGATTTCAATTAACGAATTGATTTCATTTCTATAGCTTCATTCATTAAGATTATAGTTGAAAATTTCGTGTCGACAAATAATCAAAAATATTCCTACACAATAAATTTCTATAAAAGGCTATTCTTACTTATTCTTGTATGACTGAAATTTGCATAATCACTTTTTTCTTCACTATGATTGTTTCTATTCACTGGTACCTAGAATTCGAAATTAAATCATTTAAAATATTCAAGAATATAAAACAAACATGTTAATATACTCGGATTAAACTCACTCGAATAGGAAGCTTCATTGATATGTACTAATCATGATAAATATAAGCGATTTGAAGAGTTTAAAATAAACTATAAAAGTAATAAATAGGGAAAATGCGCACTTGTCAGGTATGTCCGGACAATTAATGAATACTATATAGTATTTGACAAAAATTTCTTTTTCTCTCCTCTGTTTTTACCTTCAGACACACACACACACTCTCTCTCTCTCTCTCTCTCTCGCTCTGTTGTCCTCAGTTCACTTTTTATAGTCTTCATCATTCTCAAGATCGAATTTCTTGTTCGACTGAATTAAATAGAATCATGCAAAAAATAATAGCAGTTGCATGCAGTAATATTAAAATGCATCAGCTGGTTTCGTCTCTGTGTGAATGATGATGTATATATATATATATATGTATTAAGAAAAAAGAAATGTCATTTACACAGTTCGTTTCCTAGTAACAACCTTCTTTTTACATGTTGTAAAAAGAAAAGAAAAAAAAACATGTTAACATAAATGACTACAAGCGTACTTTAGCGCTAGTGAAAAGATTTATTAGAGAATTTTTCAGTAGATCCTTTAATAATAGTAGTTGTAATTATGTATAAATATCAAAATTTCAGTAATTATGATTGTTACATGATTTTTATTAGTAAATTTTGAATTAATTGAAATGTGTGCCACAGTCATGTATCTTGAGTACAACATGCAAAAAGATTTTGTTTTTGTTAAAACAAGGTTTCACTAATTTTATTCGTATGAGATTCTTATTTTTGAAGTTCATCCGTGGAAGAACTATTTAATCGTTCTTCCATTCGATGCAATTGTCGTTGAAGCGGAACTAAATCATCAAATATTTTATTAAGCGTAATTGAGTGTTTCGTTGGAAATAAAGTGAGAAAATTATTATGAATATAAGCTAGATAATCTTTGACTTGAATATCAGATGATTTACGTAAACGTTGAAAATCAGGAATTCGTCCACGACAGACAGAGTCCCGAAGCATTACTTCATAGAAAGTGACTAAATATGGATCGTTTACTAAAATTGTAAATTCCTCGTTAGAAATAAGTTAAGTTATACATATTTATGTTTAAATTAAACATGAAATATTGTTTCATAACTATACAGTTTCTGTCACCACAGTGCAGATATAAACATACTACGTACCGATCTCTAGAAGATTGAAAACTGTGGCTTGATCACCAGCCGATTTTATATATAATGTACTAACGATTTTTGTACTAATATCTTCATTTTGATTAAATAGTCCATCTAGGCAATGTAGCCGTCGAAGACAACGTTCCGGTCGAGTAATCCAATTAGGTAGATGATGCTTAGACAGCGTATAGAGAAATTCATTAGTAAACGTATTACAATTACAATGTAATAACTTATAATGAGCACCCATAAAAGCTAAACGATGTGCTTTTGCTTCTATATCAATATTAGATAATACTGTGTGTGCATAGATTTTACTGTAAGCCAATACCATAGTAGTTTTATTTGGTGTAATAGACATGACACCACTGAAATTAAATGGATGGCCATAATAGGCATATTCACAACCATCGATTTCAATAGCTGAATGATACGGAGTAAATAAGCCTAATGTCATGAAATTGAATATTGTATGAAGCCAACGGTACGGCGCTAAATAGTATACATTGAGACGTATAGAACGCTTTGATGAGGATACAGAATGTGAGAGCATTTATAAATGAATCAACAATAAAAAGAACACAGCGCCAAACTTAAAGAAAGTAGTTAGAAGTGATTTCCCGTTATTTTACTGTACGAAATCGAACATTTATTCGTTTTTACTAGTGTTATGAAGTTTTCCTCTGAATGTTAATTATAGTCTTCTTTCTGTTTGCACGCATGCTCATCTCAATGCACACGTTTCGCCAAAGAAAATTGACGATCCATTGTGACATTGCACGTATGAAAGTAAACATTCATTTGAACACACTCTTATCCTGATATTTTATAGCTTGTCAGATCTAGACTGAATGAACAACATAAAACATATTTTCTTGCTAACTGTAGTGTAATGTACTGAAATATGATCCATTGAAAATAATTCCTAATAATCGATATAAAATGGTAGTATTTCAAGCTGCAAGAAAATTTACAATATAATATATGTGCCACTATCTCGGGAAAAAATATCGTAGGATAGTTTATGGATAAAAATTTTCAAAGCCTCAATTTATCTTTCACTAATCGAAAAACACATAAGACAAAAGAAAAGAACAAAATTTTCGTAATTGAACATTCATTCAAATATCGTTTCTCTGTAATTGGTTGTAATGTACTTCAATTTCTGATCGGATCATACTTTTATCGTCAGGAGAATCATTCAGACCATCGGCTTGTATATAAATTTCAATTTCTGTTGGGATTTATCAAAATTCGAACTTAGGGCTCTGATCGACCTTCACTGTTGGCATCAAGTGCTTATCAGCATTTGACTCTATAGTCAATATTAAATTATCGAATCTGATGTCAGATTTACATGAGTCGATATTTTTATATGTAGCATGTGAAAAAAATTGAATCCGATCGAGATGCGTTCCTTCGATTTATTCTCGAAATTACAAATTCATCTGAGATAGATAGAACGATTACAAAACGAAAACTATTTTTAGAAACAAATTCCGTTACAGTTTGATAAATATGCGAAAGTCATAGATAATATTTAACATTGTTGAAAAGCAAGATAAAATAATAATTATACTTTTCTAATTTTGTTCTAAGCGAAATCATGGTGCAGATTAAAATTAAAAAAGAGCACGAAGAATTGAAAATATCACAGCTAAAACATTGCATACAATGAAACATGACCAAAGAATCTGAAACAGACGAAAGCATGTTCTTAAATCTTAGATTTAGATGTAAACATCAGTTCAAATTAAAATCCTTTTTCTATGAAACTAATATTCTCGGCTTGAATTACTCGTCTGATACACAATAAAATAGAATATTATATATGACAAACATTTAAAATCGACAGCGGTATCCGTTGGTTCTCATCAGTTATGCTTATTGTAAATGTAAAATAACGCCACACAGTAGAAGCACACTATAATTTAAAATATCTGTTGATAATTTTAATATTTTTCTCATTGTTTTTTTCTCTAGAATTTCAATTATCAACGTTTTGCTTTCAGTATTCTATTCATCCAAGTATATTGCAATCATCGTGATATGTGTTTAGTTGAAGAGAACATATTTGTTGTAATATGTAGATCAAAGATGCGACTAAAGTCGATTTCGGTGCGGTCAAAAAGTTTTGAAAACTAAATCGGTTCGGTTCGGTTCGAAGCTTCTTTAACCGTTTCATCACATTTTTCCGTTTTACGCTGTTTAACAGAGAATAATGATTAAACAAAAACAAAAAAGCTTGTAGCATTGTTTTCATTGTTTTTATAATTGTAATATTTTTTTTTACTACAGCTGGATAAATAATTTTATCTATAGTGTACAGCAATTATCAATGTTTTGGACAAATTTCCTAAAAACATCATAAGTTCCTTAAATAAATTTGAAAATTGTACAAACTTTTCGGTTGGGATCGGTTCGACTCGATTAAATGCTAATTCGGTTCGGTTCGGCTCGGTTAAAAGTTTTGAAAACAAAAATTGGTTCGGGTCGGTTCGATTTTAAAAAATCCTTAACCGATCGCATCTCTGATGCAGATGATTGAAGACGTTCTGTTTTTTACTTCACTTGTATCTATCAATATTATTATTGTTTCACGATAAAATCTTTTTGGTCTTTTCTTTCTGTCAGAATGAACTTTCGTTAGTTCTAGTGTCGTATATATAGTTCGTTCATGACATGCCACGCTCTCGCTTATCGACAATATTTTTACTCTTGGTTTCGTTAAGAAAGATTTCAAGAACAAATCGATAGAAAATATTAAGTTGCTTGCTCAAAAAAAAACGACATCTTTTAGTGCATAGTGTACAATATATATCGAAATCATTACATTCACTTTATGAAATATGATGAGTTAAATCGAATTTGAATCGAGCATAGCCTTGGTCGAATCGAATTTCGATCAAGGTGATCTTATTCGCTTCAATCTCTCTGTCATACTATAACTTCTACTAGTCAGATTAATATCTTGCATATTTATGATTGGGATTGAGAAGGATTGAATATAATTCAAATCATTTTTTCTCTGATTCGAATACTCTGTTCTTTCATGCACTGAGTAATACATTCATTCAAGCGAATCATTACTATACGTACGATCACTACTATTCGCATTCTTCTTACCACGTACCTGCAAAATGCAACGACCAAAAGTATACTTTAAAGTAGCTATCAATGGCCAACCACAAGGGGTCGTCCTTTTTGAGGTTTGTTCTTTTGGTTTTTAATATTAAACCTATCCTTTCTTTCTGGCTTCGCATATAGCTTTTCTCCGATGTCGTACCCAAAACAGCAGGTACATAACATTGAATTTTCATACGTCGTTATGGCTCATGGATATTTTTCTTTTAAGAAAACTTTCGACAACTATGTACAGGCGCAAGAGGCTTTGGGTATCGTGGTAGTCGATTCCATCGTATTATTCCTCAATTTATGGTCCAAGGGGGTGATTTTGATCTACAGGATGGCACAGGAGGTTAGTTCAAAATTTGAAATAATGACAAACGCTAATATAGGTTTTTAGGTCGAAGCATTTACGGTGACAAATTTCCCGATGAAAATCTCCGTTACAAACACGATGTTCCATTTCTATTGTCAATGGCTAATTCAGGTCCAAATACAAATGGCTCGCAATTTTTTATTACTGTAGTTCCTACACCATGGTAGAGAAAAGAAAATTGTTTTTCTTCTTCATTTTATTACTTTAAAAAAAATACGTGATGGTATTCTTTAGGCTTGATGGTAAACATGTTGTATTCGGACGTGTTATTCAAGGTCAAAATATAGTAAAAAAAATGGAAAGTTGTGGTACGGACGAAGGTACACCGCGAGCTAACGTTGTCATTACAGAATGTGGCCAAGTTTAAATGAAGAAAAAAAACCACTAATAGTTTATTTCAGATGAAAAATATAAAACGAAGTATTCTTTGTTTAATAATAAAAATAATGAACACATAGATACAAGAGATTTTAATCTTGATACTCGCAGTAACACCAAAATCTCAGTTTGCGGAGTAAAGAACAATTGTACAAATTCGTGAAACATATGCGAACTAGCAGTGATTAACTAAAGACCCTGTCTCATTGTTTTTGCTTTACTCAGATTGCAATGACTGTTATGTAACACTTCATGGTCGAATCTTTGTCTAAAAAAATATCATGTTTCTATAGAAGTTTAGTGTGGTGTAATTTAAAAAAAAAATCATTGCACATCGTGATGATTCGTGATCACACTAAAAAACTTAGAGTTTTTCTCTATTGAAATAGTTTTCATTTGAATTTTGTTTTGTTTGATGATTATCATGATTAAAGAAGTAGAATCGATGAATTCGAATTATCTGAGATTTTTATAATCTCAAACACACTGGTGCCCAAGCGGGAAACATCATACGTTTTGTTTTTTTGTGGTTTTCTAGATAAATGCAAGCTTGGAAAGTCTTATGGCAAATATCAACAAATACAAGGCCTTGAGGAGTTCCTTGGAGTACAAAAAAAGACTCAGAGAAACGCATTGTTTAGATACGAAATTTTATAAATTGAAAACCCAACCAAAGTGTGCTTTTACGACTGTAAAAGTTTCGCAAAATTCCCAAGTGACGATGATGGTATTGAGTCGTTCTCGAGTTCATGAAGAGCATTGATGAGTAGTTAGGAGTACGAACAGAATCTAGAAAACTTCATTGCAACCAAGCGAAATTCTCAAAATTGTACAAAAAACAATGAAAACTAGGCTCCCAAGAAATCATTCCCTAAAATTCAGTAACAGATGTAAAAATATTTTTTATCCAATACGAATCAACGAAAAAAAGTAAGAAGTACTGAGGAGTACAATAAAATTTAGACAAAGTCAGAGTCGATGTTAATATTTCATTACGACAGATATGATGAAGAAGATGTTTCTCCATTGCTGTTGCTCCTTCTCATCTCTCGTCAGCGATGTTACTCACTATAATATATGGTTATATCCATTGTTTAGGGAAAAAAAGAAATAAGTCAGACGTTCGATCGAAACCTAGATTTAGTATGCCAAAGTCGAACTTACTACATTCTCTTGTAACGATTGAACTTTGTAGCATGAAGTAACGATGTGTGACTGATATTCTTGAGATATGTTTTCTTTTGATAATATTAAAAGTAAATCATAATGAAACAACTCTTCGTCAATAATTATAGCCTAAGATGATAAGAAAAACAAAATGCCGTACTCTTCATCTAGTGGCATTTGTTTATGAAGTGTCGATAGAATATCAGATACATCTATCACTCATTCATTGGTTGGGTAATTTCGAACTTGATCGTTTAGATGCATATTATCATTTATAGTCCATCAACCAATAGTGCAATTCCAGATAGACAATGAAGAAGATGAAATTAGATTTCGAGTATTATGAGGAATCATTGAAAAATAATTCCATTCTAACATTTTTTCCTTTACTTGTTTATAAGTTAGACTTAAAAATGCCTAATATAATTCAGATATATTAGTTTTACTCCTTATAAATAAATATTTAGTATAAAGAGCGACATTATAAAATAGTGGATGTTGAAATAATCTTGCACTACGTAATAAACATTTGATAAATCTATGTGTAAATATGCTGTTTAGCAATTCATTAATATTAAGTACTTTATTGTGATTTAGATAGAATTAGTCGACTTTAGCAGATTTTCTTTCATAGATTATATTGTTAGTCGAGTATTCGAAGATGATGATAGTTTTGACTTAAAACAGGTCAATATGATTGGAAGGAAACATGGTTGATAATAGTGAATATTGTATTCAATTTTTCGTTGAATTGAAAAAATTAATATTTTACCCTCACATTAAATTTCATGTAAGATATGATCTCATTGAATTTCTTTTTCGAAATATATAAGAAGTAATGTGAATAATCTACGAAGAGGCATTACAATCATTATAAATTTTCACTAAAGAAAACACTAGTTGTAATATCCCTTACGCAGTAATATTGTACATCTATTAGTAAATCGTCTTGCCAGTTATTTTTGAGTGATGGATGGTTTACCAGCTAAAGTCTATTGAGAAATGGAGATCCATTGGTTATTATAAATCTATTCGATCTACAATTCTTGATTTCACACCGAGGTTTTACATACACATGTTTAATCTCTCACTGTTCAACTAATCCATTAATTATTTGTAGATCTGTTTGAATAGCCGAAGATCGTACATGTCCCACTAATCCATGTGATTTATAATTTTCAGTTAGAGGATGTTTCAAATAATACGTATGTACACGAATTTGTATGACATTAGTTTGTCTAATAAAATCTTCATAAGTAATAATGATAGTCATTATGTTCTAAAATCTAAATATGAGATATGATTTTATGTAAACACATGCTTCGTTTTTGAAAACGACTAATTTTCTCGAACTTGTTACGTCAATGAGAATTGGATGAGAAGAAAAGAAAAGAGACCGACCGTAAATGACTGAACAATATCTATAAGTTCGAATGTTCATAGATGTGCCGTAGACACGAAAGTGAATGAACAAGATAGAACCATCCATTTTCATTTCATAGATTGACAATTGAAAAGAATTACTTGAATCAAATCAATAGTAATCAAGAATTTCATCACTTTTCTCTTGTGTTGTACATTCTTCGTATCATATTCGTTAGTTAGTGATGGTTGCTGTTTAAAGCACAATTTGCTCATGCCATATTTCCATGCTAATTTTGTGTAATATTATTTTGCGCTAAAATCTCATAAAAATCAATCATATAAAACAACTCTTCTGTTCATACAAGATAGAAATAGATCATTTTTGTACAGTAGATAAAGATCGGGCATGATTGATTATAGTTGGCTATAGTATGGAATAACCAGTCAATGGTGTAGTGTATTGAGATAGCCAACGCGATAAAATGCAGAACATTACTCAACCTCAAAATATCTAACATCTAATTTTGCATCGTCTACAAGATTCGTATTATTTCAAACATATTTTGCGTTTCAACAGTGTTTAGCCGAAGTTAAATGAATGTGAATACTAAATTCCTTGCTTGAAATTTGCGGTTAATCAAGATGTATCATGCGATTTACTTTTAAAGAGCGTTGAATATTGACAAGTTTCGTTTCTTGTGATTCAAACATCATTTGGTTTGCAATAGATGTTTATAGAAAAAAGAAAACCAAAGTATATGCAAGCAAGCAAGGAAAACGGTCAAAGAAAGACAATAGCCATATTGCTTTGCGACAGTATCAGATGTAGCATCATTCAATTGGAAAATCAATTGTTGGAAACAATCCTTAATTTCTGAACAATTTTTCAAATCGATTATTGAACATTAAGTAGTTTAACGTATAGTTTTAGTTTTTATAATATTAAATATGAGGATCATTGAAAATAGTAACCAAACAAAAACTAATGTAAAACTCGGGGCAAGACACATTTATGTCAAAATACTAATGTGTAGCTTTCATCTGGTTATTAATGTCGTTCATTAGAATATTTGGTGAATCATAGAAGGTAACTCTTTAGTGATAGACAAATTAGATATTTTTCAATAATGATAACTCATCATCGAAATATTACAGATAATCCTGTTGATGGTCAAGAAATAAACAAGAATACTTCTACATGTGTTTATTGAATGATTATTATTAAAGAAGTATTCTGTTTCATGATCGTATGATGATTTAACAAACAGTTTTGAGAGCAATTGATGTTTTTTAATTTGAACTTTTCATGCATGAAGAAATTTCAACTTGGTTTTTTATGATAATATAACTATGAAACATGTGGATAATTTAGAGGTAAATTTGATTTACACAAGTAATATCAGCATTTTAGTTCTTTGTTGCAACTAACACGTGAACAGGTATTATAGTCTAATATGTGCTATTCAAATAAAAACATCATAGAAAATTCTATAGGTAGAAAGAAGTTTTCTTCACGATAGCTTTTTGAGATATTTTGATTAATCACTGAAGAAACAAAATAGTTCCATCTTATTTTAATTGAGAAACATGTTATTAGTACATGAATGTTTGGAGCTATTGGTTTTTCTTGCAAACAATCAATCTATAAGATTATCAAAAAACCTTACAAGGTGAAACAGATTTTTCATAAAAATTTTTCAAAACGGATCGTTCCGAATCTAATAGACTTGACCACCAACCTTAGAATGGTACCAATGAGAACAATCATGAATTTCAACGGTGAAAAGTATTTCTTATGCTTCTCAAAAATGTCCCTAGGTTTCAAAACCAGTACGACCGGCTCTATTTACTTTACTGTTTTAATTTCAAGTGGATGAAAACTGATATGCTGAAAATTCTACTCAACTACAGTTCACGTAAAATAAAGGGTACTGTATTATTTTATAGATCGTAGGAAGATTTTTTAACCGAACCAAAAGTGGCCAACGTTCTTCCATGCAAAAAGGAAATATAACATCCAACTGCGTCTGCTTTTGTTCGTTTCAAACCTATTTTCCTCATATGTGAGTCCATTCGTATTAATACTCTCAAGAGGGGCAACGATTCAATCCATGTAAATCCCTAAAGTGCAGCTTGGTCTGCTGGCAGATCAACGTTTTTGACAAACAACAAAAGAAATCGAGAGAATCAGTTGCATTGATAAAAAAAAGAACTTTATTTGATAAATTAGGCATCGATTAGTTTCTCTTTTGTGTTCAAACAAAAAGTGCAATCGAAACTTTATTTAGAACACTCGTTCTTGCCGGCAAAGTAAAGAAATTTGCAGATACAGAAAGTGCTTTACAGTATCATTGATCTTACAAATAACCGCGATAGTGTTTGCTTTAGCAAGCCATCGAACAGCAGTGCTTCAAAGACAATTTCTAATCTTTTGATTCAATCTATTTCGACGGATAACTCTTTTTTGAGTGCGATTTTTCTCAATATTGACATAGAACTTGAAAATAAATTTAATTATCGAAGAATTAAAATTGAAAGAACGTCTTTCATGTGCTACTTACATTGTTGCTTATTCACCTATATGATTGAGGTTCGCCATGATACATTTAAATCCTAGTTCAAAATTTAATCTTTTTCCTCCACTCGTTTCACATATGAACTGGAAACTTTCACTGAAGCTAGCACGATGAAAGCACTTGGAGTTTGACTCTAGTTGGGAATAAAACATGAATTAGAAATAGTAGTGGACTTCACATTTTTCTATACGACTTGATTAAGTATCCTTCGATTTACATTGCACTGTATACAAGGACAAAATAAGAATATTCAATGCTTCATATCACACAGTACGATACTTTGCTGTATACATATATTACAAACAGAGATAGTTTCGCTAGTAAATTCTCTAGATAATAGCTATAGAATGTCTTGATCGACAAAATTAGGAATAACCATGCACCCATGTAAGCTACAGCGAATTTCAAAATACTTTGTTCTGCATGCATTGTAAATGTGTACATGAAAAGTACTTTTTATTTCCCTATTTTCATCGTTGCATATACGTATTTTACAGTTTATTTGATTCATGTATAATAGTAGCATATAAAGAAAGTCAATAGATTTCTTTTTCTAGCCCAACTCTGACAATAAAATGAAAGACGTAGTTTTGAATACATTCATTTTTGTTGTTGTGTGCAGTCTTCTTTACTAATCTATTTTATTTTCCAAAGCAGATACCTGATTGTGGTATTCAGATGAACGTATGAATAATAAGACAAGTTTCATGTATGATTTAATTTTTTCATTTTCAAAGCATAATATTTTTTGTTTCTATTCCTTCTTGAACGACATACACGGAACATACACACGCACACAAACACACACACACACATACAGAAACAGACAAATAAAGAATTTCTATCTACAATAAACGATTTTGTCAATATCCCGAAAAACGAAAAGATTAATATCAAGACCAAAATTGACAGAAAAGCAAAACAACATCAACAACGACAACAACACAAAAGAAATCCTTTTTCTTTCTTTGTTTTCTCGAGTCATCTCGGACAAGATCAATCATGACTATTCATATGGCCTTTTTTAAATATGTTAGTTTTTCATCTATCTGACACGAGTACGAAATAAATTTAAATTATGAACAAGAAAAAAAGAACAAACGACGAAAAAGAAAAATACAGTCAGATAGATAGAGATTTAATTAAATTGCAAATGAAAATTTTTGGTTGTCTTTTAAGCAAGAATCATTGTTGGAGTTGAAGTTGAAGATGATACTGTTGATAGTGATGATTGTTTACATCGAGCACATTTAAATTCTTCTTTTTTCTTAACACTTGTTAGACCAACACAAACGAGATGAAACCATCGTTCGCATGCGTCACAACAAACCCCTTAAAACATAGAATTTAAATTCAAAAAATAAAGCATCACACTATCCGCCCGAGAATAAACTCTATTTACATTTAATCGATGATCCACTGGGTTTTAAACATGCTCCACCGTCGACTGCACATTCATCTTCAATACCGATAAGAGTTCCCTTTTTCGTATGATCATTATCATCATCAGATATAAGTAATGGATTGGCGTCATGATCCATATCAGATTTTGGTGATGATTTTAATGTCGTTTGTTGAATGTCAATCATCGATGAAACATAAACAATAGGTGCAGACGTTCCAAATTGACTATCTGATGAACGCTGTTCAGGTAATAGTGATTTACGAGAACGTTTACGTCGTACAGTTTTTTCTTCAAAATAGACGTATTTCAAATGAGAAATTCTTTTATTTCTTTTTTCTAGTACCTGTTTTAGAAAGAATTTCATATGATTTTCGTTTGCGTATTGTAGTTGATTTATTTTTTTCTGCTTGTGAACGAACAGCTTTTGGTTTCTAAGAATTATGAGAAATGAGGATAGAAAAAAAGCACAGAATGAGTTTGATTTTCATGGTATCTCTTATTCAATTTTATTGGCAAGCTTACATCTGATGATAAATTTGATCGTCGTGATGAGTTAACTAATTTGGTTAGTAATTTTATTTGATCGACATAAATTTCTAGTAGGCCACCATCGATAAGTAAATCCTCCAATTGATTTTCAGCTACATTATTTAACGGTAGAGATGCTTAAAAGAAAAATATCATGATGAAAAGGAAAAAATATTAATGAAAATAAAATTTACTGTCAGATTCCAAATGTCGTGATTGTTGTTTGTTTGATTCATTAGTAATTTCATCCTAATAAAAAAGCGATCAGCAACGTGAAATCAAAACAATTTAAAGAATAAGACTTGTGCAATTTTTCTATTCATTCCTCATTCGATGGCTCACGATAAATTTCGAATCAATAGTAGACAATGTGTAAACTTAATTGAATTCTTAAGATTCTAGAGGATTTTCATTTGAAAACAATACTTCATACAATTTCGAAGAAGAAAATCTTTTTTCGATTATGATATTTATATGTTCATTCAATGTTTTATTGAAATAAAACATTCGAACGATCAACTATCTTATTACTAGAAAAATTGTTTACATCGATATTTCTGTAGAACAAAACTAAAACTAATGCGATCGAAAAAAGAAAAACGAACTTGTAGTTTATTTTACCTTTACATTTTTGTTTTCTTGTTTAACTGTACTCAAATCACGTAGGACAGGTGAAGCAAGAAATGCTCTAAAATCAAAGTCATAATACATGAAATAAGTCAAATATTTTTCTCTCTTCTATTCTTTTTTTACTCGGCTTTTTCTTGCCAGGCAATAGCTCGTTCAGTTAAACATTGTAATATTTCGCCTTCAGGTAATCGAACAGTTAATTTTTGTAAACTTGCCAGAAGTTTAACCACATCTTGAAGACGGGGTCTTCGTGATCGAATACAAAAGTCACATATCCACCATGCAGATGTATTATTATCCGATCCATGATAAGGTAAACAATGACCTTTTTTCAAAAAAAATAAATTTAACAAAAAATAAATTTAATCATCAGAAAGATCAAACGAGGAAAAAAAACACCCCAATTAACATACGATGATAATGTTCATGACATAAATCACATTGAAGCATTAAATCAGAATATGGCTTTTCGCATACACAATAGGTTGATGATGAATCTAAACGTTTCTTTTGATTATTTTCTCGTAATTCATTGAGACATTCGATCTCTTTCATTGTTGCCTCTCGATAAACTTTATACTAAATGAATAAATAAAAATCAATAGAAAACATATTAAGAAAAAAAAAACTCAACAATGACTTGCTGTTTCTCTACAGTTTGAAACATCTCGATTTAAGTCAGAACATATCAAATTCTCTAACTCATGACCCTCAACGATGTTATTTTAGAAGAATATAAAATGCAAATTAATTATTTACATACTCTGCAGTTTTCTCTCTGAAAATATAAAACCTTTAATTACGTGTTTTCAACTGTACGGAAGTAATTTAGTATGTTATTAAGTTTTGTCCTATCGTTTTAAATTTACAAAAACAAAGATTCTTCTTACCACAGTTTTTGGATCATTCTCATCACTAGCAAGTATTTTAGCTATTGTATCATCTAAAATTCCAATGGACTCATTACTCGGTCCATCACCTGTTATTCGTTTTGAAGCTTGTCGTTTCTTTGACATTGTTTTTGGTGCAACACTGATACGAGGTGTAATCATCTATTATTAAAATAAAGAACAATGACATTTTTCTTTTGATGTTTCTGTTTTCTCATGAAAATCAAACAGCATTGTACCTCAATTAAAGTTAAGTTTGAATCTGGTCGACGAAAAACTGTTTGTGTTTTATCAAGCCATGTACGTGCTTGTAAAATAGTTTGTTCGATTAATTTTAATGGTTCCAAATCAATGTGAAAATGTCGAGCTTGCTCATACAAGTGTTCATACGAAGATAGAAATGGATAATGTTCACCTTGTTGCATTTGTTCGAATTTCTCATTCCATGCATGACAATCAACAATTAATGTTCTGATTTTATCGATTGAACTTAAGTGAATATTTGCTTCATCAGCACTTTTAACAAATTGCTCTAAATCATCTAATGTTGGACGTGGTCTAAACAATACCAAGGCATATAAAAATAAAATTTATTATTCCTATGTTTCCTCTATCGGAATCAGTTTGTATTTCTACATATGACTGTTCGATGTCACATCGTAACGATCTTAGAAAAGAACCAACTTTGTATTGGAAAAAATCGTCAAGGACTTTGATCAGAAATATCGAATGAAGTTAATGAAAACTATGGGATAACTCTTTCATGTTGGATATTGATGTTTTTTCCTTAGCTGAATATATATATATATATATATATATATATATATATGTATTGCGTTTTATTATCGAATTTCAATGCTTCTAGTATCCTGTATATGTATAGCTGATGACTTCAATACTAACAGTCGAATGTCATGAACTTTGCTATGCAATGAAACAAAATGTAGTTAGTGACCATTCGTTAGGCTAGCTCATCGATAACGTATGCATTCTATTTTCGAATATAATGTTTTTAGTGAAGGATTCAATGAGTCTTATCATGTATGTAAAATAAAAATTAATTGCTACCAGAAGGTTTTCCAATTATCATCGTATGGGCTTTAGTTCAACGAGTCAAATATGTATTTAAATGAAACGTCATAAGCGCTGTTAACAATTCTCTTGAACGTTCTATTCAAAGTTTGTGGGTATTTCTTTTAATAGCTACTGACATGAACATGATGTATGAGCGTGGCTTCCACCGTTAGAAAGAGCAAGCACAAGATGACAAATTTATTCGATCAAAAAAGAGAAGTCAACATTTTCTTTAGGAGACTTCTGAAAAACCAATCACCTGTTCCTCTAGGTTATTGATCCAAATTATAAACTAATTTATGCTATGTCAACCGGGAAATTTTTAGATTTTTCTTACTTTTCCTTGGAAAGCAGGACTAAATCTCATGAATTTTTAACCCATGTTAGAAAATTTGAAATTTGAGCTGAAAATTATCGTTGAGACATGTCTAGTGATCCATAGGATGTCCTGAAAATCCTAGCTGAACAAGCATGATCTTTATTCGAGATATTCTTATTTCAAATGAAACAATGTCTTGTGAGTTATCCATGGAAAATGACTGCTTTTTACAAGTTCAATGTCTGATGAAATGAACGCTTTTTAAAATAAGTTGATTTTGTATTGCATTGCCTCACAAAGATTATTCAAAAACAATTACGGGTCTTCTTTTTCGAAATTGATAATAGTAACAGTCTCATGGATTTAGTACGATGATGAATTGATTCCCTAAAGCATAATATAGTGGTACTGCATGAAAAATTAAACTAATTTTCTTTTAACTCTTCTAGTAAACTAAAATTGTTGATTTTTATTTTGTCACAATCTTTATGAAAATACAGAGCAATTTAATTTAAAAATTCACTTCCCTATTTTTAGGAATTACTTCAATGGCTTATAAAAATGGATGTTTTTTTTTTGTTTTTCTAATAAAAGTGGAGCTAATTTTTAGTTCCTACCCCTCGCAAAACATGCGAGCAATGTTTATGTTTTTTAAATAATTCATCAATAACTGCTCTTATCAACTGAATCTGTTGTCGTTTCTAACATTTTCATATTGTCTTATTGAAATAACTCACTCGTCTTTGGTCAGTTGTCGAGATTTTTCATCCCAATATTCTAATTGTTGTAGTTGTATTTGTAGTTCATTAATTTTTTCTTGTATTTGTTGATGCAATGCTTGAAATGTTTGTCCCGATGATATTAATGATCGAAGTTTACTTGGTGATATTGTTCGATTTAATGTTTTTTCTACAAGTTCATACCAAATACTAGCTTGATAGAATAGTTTTAAACGTTCGATAATCGGTAGTTGAATATGATATTGATCACTACGTTCTATATAATTTGAATAAACATCAGTTGATTCAAGTTTTTCGGATTGCAGTAATATTTTGATTTCATCTTGATAATGAAGACAATCGGTTAAAATATTCTAAATGAAGAAAGTTCAAATTCATCAAGTATTTCGACAAGAAAAAACACTATTATTTACTTGAATAGACTTCATTTCATTGAATGTAATACCAATAGATTTAACTCGAGTTTTTAATTGATTGATATCATTTAATGTAACCTTATTTTCATCATCGACAACTTTTTTCTTCTTATTCAAATCATCATCATTACTAGTTTCTAATAATTCATCTCTACAAATAAAAATAAAACAAAATAATAAATTCAATCTATCAAACGGTTTAATTTTGATCTAATTTTACTAACTTGCATGCTATACGTTTTAAAATATTTCTTGCCGTTTGTCGATATTTCATAGCTTCAGCTAGTTTTTCTTCCATTTTTATACGAATATCATCACGTAAACAGAGTACACCAGACGTTGTATGTTTTTCAATGTCATTAAATTCTATTTCATAAAAAGATCCAAATTACAGTCTAGAGCGATAATCGCTAATTTAAAATATAATTAATGGGACGCAAATATACTTCTTTTCTCAGACTCAAGCATAGATTGCTATGTATAATGTGCATCGGATGCTCTACTGAATGAAGAAAGAAATCTACGACATCATTTCATAGATTGAGCAAATAATTAATGAATATGCTGTATCGTCTTGTATTAATCAACAAATAAATCTTCTTAATTCCATATGTAGTTTTCAAACAAACAGCATTAATTACACGTATGATACAAGATCATATTTGAACTAAAACACTTATCTCAAGAAACATAGACTGTGTCTATTTTGCTGAAATACTTTTCATTTTCATAAAATAGATGTTCGGTTAGTTTTGAAACCGAAATTCAAATTTTTACTTGTCATTCCAATACGTATTTATGTCAACTCCATTCTTTAAAAGTTCTTTTTCGATTTTAATTGATCTCAAGACTACTTTGCTGATTTCATCTAATAAAAAAGCATCCTCGATCTATCATTCCATACCGATAGGAGTTTGTTGATCAGTTGCAATGAGACGATGAACAAGTATTTTCCATGTTTGACAAAGTTCATGACGTTCACGTAATGCAGCTAACATATTCGACATTTCATCAATCGTATAACGATACCATAGACAATATTTTTTCGGAGAACAAGAACATAATTGATCAACATGATTTATACAAACCAGAATATCTGAAAAAATTATCACCAATTAAAACAAAAGCTAACATTGACTAGAAATCAATAGACATACTTGGTTTACACAAGCACGATACAGCTGATAAGAAACATGTTGTTTTACAAGCATCACATTGTCGTTCATCATCAGGCATCAATTCAAAACAAACTCGATCACCATCTGTAACTCCCTGTTTTTGAAAAAAAAAGGAGACATGGTTTTATCGACAACATTTAATATCCTATGATTGACAAACTTGTTCGTAAGCAGATTTTCGACTATTCTTTTCTTGTTTAACAATATAGTCAAGTTCAAATTTTGTCGCATCACCAATAGCCGGATCAAGATATTGACATTCCGATGCAAGTTTACATATTAATTCATCATGTGAAAACACACTGTAACGCTTCATTTCTTTATAATGATCTATTGCACAACGACCCATTGGCAGCTAAATAAGAACGAACATCGAAGATCAATAAATATCTATTCTTATTGAATTTAATTTATAAAAGCTCACCCAATCAGCTGGACAAAAATTGTTTGCTTCAGCAAAATTAAAACCTTGATTGAAACCTGCATGATATGCACGAGGAAATGTTATAACGAATTCGCCAGCATGCTGATTTGTTTTAACAACTGGTACACCATCACGCATTAATATCGATGGATTCATCGTTGTAACAAGATGATGAAGAAGATCTGGTGTTTTTGAAAATAAATCTGGAGCATACGATTTCATACAATTTTCCAATTTTTCAGCACTCGAACCCGGTACACCATACCAAGTTTTTGGTTCGCCCCTGAACAAGAAACATCAAACGTTTTAACATATTCTGAAGGGATCGAGTAATTGAAACACGACACATTCGACAATGATACGAAGATCTAGGTCATTTTGAACACAATATTTTGTGCATTGATCTGTTACATTCATCGGAAATAGCATAAAGCTGTAATTCCGTTTGTTAGAAAGAAACATTCTTGACATTTAGTGTGTCATTCATATGTCAATGACTAAGAAGTCGTTGTTGTTAGAGTATCTACCAAGTCGTATGACGTTCTCTGACTAGTATCAGTCATGATCTGTGGATAGTTCTTTAGCTGGTATCTTCATTTTAGCTATTGTATTCATCCAGCAATAAACAGAGTTAGAAGAGATTTCTTTTCTCTGTAGGAAATATTTGAAACTCATAGATAGTAGAGTACATCTATTTTTGATAAGAATAATCTCTCTATGCATACAAGAAGTATACCAGGCTACGTGAGTACTAATCTGTTCTTTTGAAAAGTCATTGTCGTTACATTGGATAGAATACTCTGTGTTCTTATGAGATATTTCTTTCACACATACCAATGGAGATAGTTAATTGAATATGACCAATGATCTTCAACATGCCAACAGAAACAAGAGAAACACATTCCAACATAAGCCCAAGGAACCTTTTTTTTTTGGTGTACAAAAGTAAAGTCATTAATGAATCTTATTAATTTATTCTGGTTTTACCTTCATGCCAGATATATCAGCATTGATATATCTCAAAACAGATTTATAATGGCAAGCAAAGTTATTGAGATTCCATGGAGAATTGAGATATTTCTAAGTTGCACAAAAGATAAAAAGAAAATTTAAAAAATCAATTTATCGAAACATCATATCATTTACTTTATCATTTTCAGTTAAATCTTTTGTTTTCGTTGTTGGGAATCCGCTACCTAAATCACCTGTTTGCAGATCAGCTCCATATTCAACTTTAACGGACGCATCAGGCAATGAAAGTATACGCCAAAATTCTTGTTCAACATCGTCACTAGTTATTTCCTAACGATTTATTTAAAAGAACAAAATGTTTTCATTGCTAATACAACAACATACTCCTAATGGTTTCTTGAAATAATTTCGTTTGAATTCATCAGCCATCTCTCCGAATGCCCCCAATGTATACTCTTTCGATGATTGTTCAAACCCGTATCCATCCGATGGTGAGGCCGTATGATATAACTAAATAGATAATTGTGTTTTATATTTTTTAAAAATAAAACATCAATATAAAAATTACTTGTGCCACACATTTCGGACATCGCCATTGACCACGAGGAATCTCGATTAAAGCTGGGATCAGACAGTATGTATGATAGCAATTATCGCATATGTCACAAATTAATAAGTAACTGTCATCATCACCTCGATTACAAGATTTGCAAACAAAATTAGCGAACTAAAAAAATAGACAAGGAATTTTTCGTAAATTTTTGATTACTCTTTCGAACTATCTTTTGATTCATAAACAAAATTTTATGATTAACATAATTAGATTTCTTCGTGTCATGTAATATATTTGATACTTAATCATTAGAACAGTCAAGGTCAATCTTAATATTTGTTTTTGTGTACTTTGTATATTGGATCAAAATATAGGATAATAAGCAAAAGACTAAATGACAACAAGAGTGTTTGAGCTCATTTACTTTTTTTTATTAGTTTCGGGGTTAGAGATATTTCTCCAATTATCGGAAAAATTACAGTTCTCATCTTGATATTGTATGGATCAAGTGAAAATGAAAATTGTTAGACCGTGTTTTATTGACAAGTATTCATTTAAATCCGCACATTCTACAATATTCACATATGAAATCAAAATAGGATTTTAATCTAAACATGACAACTAACAGTTATACAAATATAGTTCTGCGTCAGAACTGTATATCTCTACATTGCACGACTTGATCATCTTACTATCATATTAAAGAACTACTACAAATCATACTTGACTATGGAATTCAGAAGGAAATTTCATTGAGACCATAAAATGCATAGTAGAGTTTCATGCCTTAGATACTTGGCATCGATCAGCTGGTGATATATCCTATGTTCATCTGATTTTTCATAGTCAAATGTCAAAAATTTTCTTTTTACCAACATCGACTGAGCCTTTATGTATTTTCAAAATATTACACAGAAAAGTGTTCATTCTTGACGATGAAAAAATTCATATCGGTCACACACAAAGTGCATTCAATATTGAAGAGCACTAGCTCAACGAAGGAAAATATTCATCAATTGAAACTTTCTATGTAAACCTAATATAGATATTCGTTGATAAAAAAATATCGCTTGAATATTTGTTAGTATTCTGTGATTGTTTATACATCGATCAAAATTTCTATGGACAGATCATTATTCAATGCCTAGAATTTCTAGAAACAAACTCTTTTAGACTGTTTCTAATGTCAACACGCCTTGTTTCCAAATCCGATTCTACTTTCAATGGTAGATGTTAGGTGACATTGTTCTCCTACTAACTAATTGTCCTCAATAGCGTATAAGTCTATGTAATGTTTTTCTTCTCTTCTCTTTATCGGATTCTATTCGTGTTATTTACGAGTAATCTTTAAAGAATAAGATTGTATTGACGTACGGGGTCAACGTTATTTGTAATTGTTGTTGGTGAAACATCTTTTCGTTTATTGCCATTTTTCATTTTTCCGTTTGATTCAACTAAGAAATCGACAATAAGAACAGAAAAGAAATTATTATTATTTCGAAAATAAAATTATTTTCTATAATTCACTTGTTTTGGTATTGTTTCCTTTTTTCGAATCATTTTGATTCGCTACATCGGCTTGTTCTTCATAGATACCTGTTTCATAGACATCGTAGGATAATAGTAATTTTTCATAGTGTTGCTTCAACACACGACTTGTTTGTGTATCATGAAAGTTCATTTTTCGTGCTACACTGGCCCATTTTTTTTGCGAACAACACATGTCAAAGCCGCCTTCATCTTTGACAATCTAAACATAAGAATAAATTGAAAAAAAATTTTTATCTATTATGAACAGAAAAAAGAAGGATGTTCACTCACTTTGTGTAATTTTGCCAAATCTAACGGACATTTTTCAACAGTTGGAATTTTTAATTTATATCCTTGTGATTCAAATAATTTGGTCAAACTTTCATAAAATTTTATTTTTGATCGTGTACCGGCTTCAAGTTCATTGATACGTTGTATACGTGGTGTAAAACGAAACTCATCAACATTGATGCAAAATGGTGGTTGCCATTCCTTGAGTGAAGAAAACAAACAAACACGAACAACGTTCGTTTACATGATGCATTCAACATCATATTTACCTTAGGTGGTATTATTTTACAGAGTCCAGCTCGTGATGCGATCGGTCGAATTTTTTCCACATATTCAAGTGGATCGATAAATTCATCACACGTTGGATAGAATACAGGTGCTTCAGGTGGTGAAATATACTTTTCAATATTCATTTCTTTTTCTTCGCATCAAAGTATGAGATATTGTAACATAAACAATACAATATGTATCGAATGGAAAACGACAACTCTGATATATTGATGAATGACTTCCCGAAAAAAAAAGAAACATTCAGTGACATCTCTTTCCATCGACCTTCTTTCTCATAGGTTTAGATCATCCTAGATAACGCCACAAGTAATTTATTTAGAACTAATAAGTAAATAAAATCTCAAGATAATCGTGCATATAAAGAGAACTATATTTGACTTAGTTAGTCAATGGCAAATTTTCTTTTCATACATCCGTTGGATAGACTCTTACTTCAGAGTACGAGAAGCTTTTTTCTTTACGTTTGTCGTCTATTATCATTTATATTCAATGAATGAATGTGTGTATGAGGGGTATTTTTTTAAGTACACAAAAAAGCGACTAAGAAAAAAATATTTATTTAGAAATGAGTCGGTTTGAATTTAAAAACCTAATTCGAATCAAAGAAATGTTTATAGACTTTCAAAAGTTAAATTTGATTATTGCTAATAGTCAGAAAAGAAAAACATTACTCATTTAACAGAGCAACATATTTCTCGTTGACCTTCACCTTGAACAACAAAGCAAACAATTTACAGCTAAATTATATTACATGATTATCATGTGTTCACCTGGAAAAAAAAAGAAATCTTCTCTATTCATATTAATATAAATAGTCAAACTAATATTGATTGACAACAAGAATATGAAACATAATTAAACATTCGAACATCCATCAATGACTCTGTGTTGAATGATAAGTCTTCATTGAAATTATTTTATCGAGGGACAAATTCGTATTTTTCCTCGAACATCTTAAACCCAATACTAATTAATGACTAATACAAATATGTTCAAGTAAAACAATGCGTGATTTTCTTCGAAAAAGAAATGATCCTTATCAATTCATGAATTTTGAAGTACCTGCGTACAGGATCGATTGTAACCAGGGTGCAACACTTAAAGAATGTGACCGACATTGACTCAAGTGTTCTTCTGGATATTGCCGTCGCATATACGTATTGAGGTTTTGATCGAAATCGATGATATTCTACACATTCATTTTTTTAACTAGCAGAGCATAATTTATATAATGGGATACTACAATATTGATAATCTGTAGAAGTATCTACTCTTACTCTAACAAGTTACTCGTTCAAATATATATGAAAGCTGATGTTGATCCGTATGACATATAATGTAGCAGAAGACATTGCGTTTGTTATATTCCTTAGCGAGCGATTAATACTTCGTTTTACTATTAATCTTGTTCATATTGGAAAATCGTAAAAAACCAGCACGAATCAATTCTCGCAGAAAACTTTTCTAATGATTCATCACGGTTACTTCGTACGGCTACGAATAAAAGACTCGATGTAATTACATAAAGTCATGATTCACATTTTCTCCCCGTTAAATTCATCTATAGCAATGCGTAGTTATACTTAGTTATGATTCATGTTATTACGATGTGGACGAGCGAACAACGGCAAGTATAACAACAGTTTAAAGACTGAAATCAGTTCATGAAAATGGGTATGGCACATGTAACTAGTGGTCGGGCGACATTTACGTATCAAGATTTGATACATTCAAATGTAAGAGAGAATTAAGAAAACGATTTTTTTTCAATTGTTTTTCTCTTTTCACTAAATAGCCAACGATGACGTCTAAATCATTTATTCCAAAAAGTCTCCTGAAACGTATGTTAATTCGAGAAAATGAATTACGCTTGTCAGATGAATATCAACACAAATATTCGGAAGCCGAGAAAACATCATTATCATCATGGTTAGATGTAACTGATGAATTACAACGACGAGTTATTCGAGAATTTCATTTAGATGATGAAATGGACGATGCTCTTTTATGTTTACGATGTGCAACACAAATTTATTGTGATTGAAAAGATATTCCAATCTATGTGAAATACAATCGAGCTCAAGATGGACATTTACAAATAGGTGATAGTGTACCTAATGTTCCAGTTGCGCAAGTTAATGGACAAGAAAGTCAATTATTTGATGGATTAAAATCTTCGTCAACAGTACTTATTGGTGGTTCATATTCATGACCACCACTAAGAGCTATTATACCTCGATTATCTCAATTATACAATATATATAGTGAATATATTAATTTTCGTTTCATATATATACTTGAAGCACATGCACAAGATGAATGGCCAATATGTAGTGCACGATGGAGTCCAACACAAATGCCGATTAAATATAATCAAACTCATACAATTGACGAACGTTTAATGGTTGCCAAAGATTTTGTTCGAGATTATGATTTTCAAATTCCTATAGTTATTGATATACCAGAAGAGAATTTATTTGAAAAGTTATACTCATCATGGCCTGTTCGTATGTATGTTATTGATAAAGATCATCGTTTGACGTATAAAGCTCAGCCAAGTGAACATATGTTAGAACTCAATGATTTAAGTGAACATTTAAAATCACTCGTTGAATTCAAATGAACAAGCATCGAATGAATACTAAATGATGGATCAATTTTAAAGTCTCTACAAAGTTGAGAAAAAATTGTATTCGGAAAAATAATTCATTCAATGGACTTCATTTGATTTTATAATATGAATATTATCATCATACTGGTGCTGAATTTTATCGATTGATTAAATAAATTAAAAAATTAGAATATATATTGTGAGATATTATCTTAGAAGAAAATTTAAAAATTTTTCAAGTAATATACACAATAGAGAATCCGTCATTTTCTATCTTTCACCATATTTCAATTATTTATTATTCTTAGTAATATATTATTCCACTTAATTTCTGCTACGAAAAACGATCGTACTCTACTGTTTAGTCATCAACATATTACATCGATATTCTCTTTTGAAAAATAAGGATCGATTGTATCAATCACATATTTACTTGGATGAAAATTATGTTCAGAGTTTTCTAATGGAAAAATCCTGCAGATAAAATTGAAGCAAATCTTAATTTTTCTTCATATTAAATCATACACTTACCATCAGAGTCTCGATCATGAAAAAAAAACAGACATCCACTTGAGAAACACCCATCCTTCGCAACTGTCATTGTAGAGCGCAGTTACGTAAACAAATCGGTCAGAATAGAATTTTATATACAATTCATTTATAATAGGTAGAATTGATCTATCTTAAGACATGACAATATAGTTATTTTATTATGTCTAACGTTTGTAGTTTTTCGTACATCGTTGAAATAATTTATTGAATGAAGTCTATCTCTCGTAAGAAGAGATTCAACTTTTGCAAAGTAGTTGCGTCATATTCAATTACAATTGTTAACCCTTCAATTTCAATATCACATGAACAAACACAATTGTTCATACACAATTGTTTGAAAGTAAAAAGAAATCAGTCAGCTCAACTCGTCCATTTTTATACATCGTTAATCTTACATGTTCTCTGCCGATCACGTGCTGTGTGATTCAATTGATTGTACAAGATGTCGCAGAAAGTTGAATGTAGAGAACTGTGCAATTTAACACTTCCATTCGGACGATGATAGATAGATAGATAGATGTCTTTTCCTTTGAAATCTGGATTGTTGATTGACCTTTATATTTTGTTGCGTGAACAAAAAAGCGATCGACATTATTTTCAATAATAAGAGTTTCTTTGAAAAAACCTTTTTCTTATTTTGATAACGAGGAAGTGAGACACATTCACTGAAAAATAAAAATAATAATAATGAAACTTGAATTCAAGATTCTGCACGTTGAGTTCGAAAAAAGTCAAGTTGTAAAGTGATTCATTGAAGCTCTATCAATAAGTTCTCTTTCGTTTCATTTGCCTATTACTTTCTTTGACTAATAATTAAAATCAATATTTAATTTTTAATTCGACCTCACTTGTTTGCGCATGTTTCTCAAACTAAACAAATACTTAAGATGATTATATCAGCATCTTTCCGTAATGACGCATCGTTTTAGCCTTCTTTTGTTTCATCTATGTTTATCATCGTTTTCAATTACACTAAGAATAATTTTCTAGATGTTTTGATTCGTTTATAATAATTCTGTTGATGCGTTGAATTCATCGAAAATCTGAGTCTCTTGTTATTATGATGTTCGTTCATTCAATCTCTATGTAATGAGATCTATGCAAACAATAGACGGGCATCAGCATCGTAAATGTTTTGTTTGTTTCCATAGTAGTCCGCTTTTCAATAGATTGTTAACCCATAGTGATTTCTTATCATGAAACCATCAAAACGATAGAAGAGGGAAAATATTTAAATTTTTTTGACGTTCTCACCACAAGAAAGGTTAAAGTCATTCTTGTTGTCAATAAATAGGATTCGTAGCATTTTTATTTTCTTTGGAAGAAAAAAAAACATGAATATTGTTTGGTTTTCAGATAACATACAATTCTGATTAGAAATCCATTCTATATAGATTGTCCTTTAGAAAGCTTCCCATGGTTGCACGTGCCGTTTTCTCATTGAATTCGAAGTAATTAGATTTTCAACTAAAAGAGTCAAAAAATTGTGCGATTATCAAGGAATTACACTTGTAAAGAATTCAAAAGATCTGAAAGCAACATATTTAAGATAGATTCCATCGTCTAGATTCACTGAATTCTTTTGATTCAAATACTATTCTATCGAATTACAAATTCAGTATCTACGTTAATCATACTATTTACCTCCTATCGATCAGAGTACTGTTAGTGGAGTACATTTTTTTTCAACATATTCTGCTCATAAGAAACAAAACGGTGCATTTAGCCAATCAGTCCTAAAAAAATAGATAGCTATTTATGAAGCACATTTTATTCAGAAATGAAAAGAAAAGAACAAATATTGAATTTAATTCTTTACATTTATTCAGTTATACACTACATCACAGTTACACTGCATAAATGTGTTCGTACAACATTGTATACAGTTACAGATAAATACTGAAATTTCTTAGTACGATTTTAAACAAATTAATACACACAGATACTAACGCTATGTTACATTGTTGTTTAATATCATCTTGTGCATGTATTGTACAAGTGATATCTTAAAATAACCGTGTATAAGTAAGCAAGTGAAAATAATATATTGAATGCTAATCGCGCTTGTATCACACTGTATGATATTCTTCCTGTTCGTATGTGATGTAAACAATGATAGATGGTGAATAATTGTTCAGTCTATATTACAATAGAATTTTCAGCACTCTGCATATGTTAATATCTATAGAATAACTTTGTGTCTTTTACTCGTTTTATTTCTGGATTTTATCTCTACGTCGTATTTTTCGACCCAAAAAAAAATCAATTCTCTTAAATATATATATATATATATATATTTATGTATAGATCTGTGAGTACTTATTCTGAACAACGAAAAACAGTCATCATCAAATTCTAATAGCCACAATACATTTTATAAAATTTTGGTATAACAAAGGCACAAATAGAAAATTATTGTCTGTTTTGAATTGAATTAAGTAAACGTCGAACTGGTCTAACTGCAGCTAATCGTATTTCGAGAACTTGAATCTCTAGTTGATCTAATAATACCATATTATGAGAAATCCAATGTGACAATGACCATGTATTCATAGTATGATTTTTGTCATGATGTAATATTTTTTTTGATTGATAATCTAAAATTCTCAAACCGATTCGACCAACATGAGCTAGATTTTGAGATAATTGTTCGACATCTTGTTTCCATACTAATTTGTGTTCATGTTTTTTAAAATTATCAAATAGTTGTTTTAGACGGAGATCATTAATAGACCAAGTTTGGAATATATCATAAAGTTGTGCATCCGTTGTCGGATGTATCATTAATGTCAATATTAATTTACTTTCACTTTGTAAAGCGTCAGCAAATGTTGTCAATGGAACAGCTGATGTATATCCACTAATTTGTGAACGTTCTCCTTGGCCATATGGTTCACACACATCAGCTAAAATCATGAATGGATGTAGCAATTTTTTTCGTAGATCGGGATTTAGGATTAAGTTTTGTAATTGAGTTTTATAAAATGAAATATGTGTGAGACCTATCTTGACTTCATCAAGTAAATGACTCATTCGTAATAGACGTTCGTAGAAGAAATCTTCATTCTTAATTGAGGATGGAGACCAAAGACGTTCTGCAATAGCAAGAATACGAGGCCAAATACGAGAATCAACGGTATAGTTCGTAACAAATTCACTCCACATACATGCTTCTCCACCTAAAATTTGACTTTGCTGCTTTTCACTGAGTGGATTCGATTCCTCACTAAGAACAGGATCTATTTTATAATGAGTACTTGATGATAAGAGATGATCGAGATAATAACCCTTCGATATTATACTACGATAACCTTTGTTCACGGCATTTATACTTGATTGTCGACTTTTCCATGATTGAATAATAGCATCGTTACCAATTAGTAGATGTTCACGAATTTCATCAAGAATTTCTTCCCATCCAATCATGATTTTTCTATATTTTTTAAGCATTTTTTGTATTCGTCTATTGAAATATGCTTGTAGACCATTTTTATTTCCTAGTTTTTTTTCATCAATAAATTTTTGAATTGATGATGATTGCATCCATTGAGAACCCTCAACTTCATCACCACCAATATGAAAATATGGATCTGGAAATAGTTGTGACATTTCTTTAAAAAATGTATCTAGAAATTTGTACGTATTTTCTTTCGTTGGATCCATCGTGGCTCTCATAACACCCCATCGAGTTTCCACTTCGTATGGACCTGGCTCACAAGCTAATTCCGGATACCCAACAAACCAACTAGAAAAATCGTTGAAATAGAAATGAAAACGTGGACGCGTAAAATAGTTATGTATTCATCAGATCTAAATAGTTGTCAAGTGTTGATGTTTTATTTTACACATGGCTTCAACTAAAATATTCATCGAAATGTAAACAAAACAAGAATTTACTAATAAATATAAAATTGTTTCTTACTACCAAAGAAGAATCCGAATCTGTTTATTGTGAACTCTAACAATGCGAAATCTCAAAGCTAATAAGACTTGTAACAATAAAATGTTTCAACGAATTCAACCAAGCCTTGATCAAATCAGCTGTATGTACATTCAGATGAGACCAGACTAGGTTACTTCCAATAAAAATCTCGATAGTTCTTGCTTGAGAACAAAATTCATTTCATCAACGATTCATCGGTTTAGATTCACTATGTAGCAGTGTTAATGACAGAAAGATTTATATTTTCGGGAACTTACACTGAGAAACGTGTTGTGCCTAAATCACACAAATCGTTGATGGTAAAGTACTTCGAATCTAATACGTCTACTACTAGGATATCTAAATGCCCGTAGAAAGTGTTTCATCAACTGCATATTATCTAGTCGTGATCAGTACATCATTATTTTACATTGCTAAGCATTCAAATCGATTGGTTCTATGATAAAGACAGAAAAAATTGAAATTCGACTTCTTCAACAAATATGTTTATCAAATGCAAGGTATATCTGTGATATATTTTACTGCTCAACTAATTTCCATATCAATATGTATTACTATAAAGACGATGATAAATTAATTTTTAGTTACCTTGTTGTATGACCAGGAATATCAAATTCAGGTACAATACGTATACGTCGTTGTCGAGCATATTCAATAAGATATCGAATATCTTTTTGAGTATAAAAATCTTTTCTATCATGTAATAATTTATATTGAATACTTTCAACACGAAAACCTTGGTCATCGGATAGATGTAAATGAAGAACATTGAGTTTACTTAACTCCATTGCATTCAACGTTCGCTCGACAACGGATACAGGCATCCAATGACGAGATACATCAAGCAATAGACCCCGCCAAGTGAATCGGGGTCGATCAATAATATTTATCATAGGAATATAAGATTGTTCAATCGATGATTTTCTTTCAATCAATTGAACAAAGGTTGATAAACCTCGAATAATACCTGTTAGTGTGAATGCTTGTAAATATGAACCGGTTTTTGTAATATTCAAATTATAGGATTCGTCTTCACCAATAGTTGGATATTCATCTGTTTTTGAATCTACCGCAGGGCAATCGATAGTAAGCTTATTGTCAGATGCGGAGGGATTCTCTTGAATGCCTGTCGTTATTCCTGTCAGTATTGAAATATATTTGACATAACGATAAATAACTGATTGAAGATCTGTCGAAGGTTTTTGTTTTGATACTATACGAAAACCATTTGATATTAACAATGTGGAATGTATATCGCTAATAAATTGTGGAATCGGTATCACTTTGATATTCTTTGGCGTCGGAATTTTTGCTCTCTGAAAAAAATTCGTGTTAACTTTATAATGATATGTGTTGTCATTTATAGTAGGTATACTAGACTTGACTTGGAATAATAAATAAAGAATAAATACAAAGCCAATTAGAAATAGGACAAATAATGCTTTGAATACCAGGTCAAATACCTTCATGTTAACTGTATCGATCACCCAATAAATAAGTTACTAAATATAATATTAAAAGCATATTGAATCAACACTTTTTTTGAAATTATTCTAATCTATATTCGATTACTTTTGCTCATGACTAATGATTCAATATGAAATCAGAATTTAATTATAATAGATAATATTAGATTTTTCGGTAGTTCACGTAAGGTCCTTTCTTCCTTGAAATCTTATTTAAATGAGTAATTAAACATGCCTACTAATGATTACTTCTATTCATCCGTAGAATCTAAATATATTTATATAGAATAGCATGTTTTTGAAAATGAGATTTTGTATTTTCGAAATCTCTATTGAATTTCTATGTCATTCTGAAAAATACCTGTTTAGCTCGATTGTTTTCACACAAAAAACAAGTCGTATTACAAGAGAAAAGAAAAGGTCAATACACTTACTTCAATTTTATTTTATAAATCCATTTGCCTATGATGATTTTGTAACGATGTATAAGGGAGACAACTATGTAAAACGAAACGAAGATGAAAAGAGATACGCTTGAATAAGTGTGTATGTCCATTGCTCTTCTACAAAATATACACATGCTCACTATGCATGGTATAGAAAGCAAAAAAATAAGCGCTTCACGTGTGCTTCAAGCGACGTTAAAGTTTCTTTCTTTTTTTTTTCTATAATGACGTACCAATCACATCTCGAAACTTCTCTCAATTCATATTTTCTTTTTCGTTTTTTTTCTACTACTTTGCTTTAATTGACATAAGGAATTCTTCTTATGAAATTCTATTCGTAAAAACCTTTTACGAAGGAACCTTACACACAGTAAAAGGGCTTGAATGACATGTAATAAAGATATTTGTCGAAACTATAGTACACATATACATATATATATATTTATGTAATATTTTTCGAATCAAACTCAGAATTATTTAATTAATTACCTGCACACGATAAGAATTGTTTCAACTAGGTTTTTTGATTGATTAGAAAGGTAACCAGTTGAACAACAACAAAAATAAGTGCATGTAAACGACCGTATTTAACTTAGAGTATACCTCGACACATTGATGATTTTCATTAAAAAAATTTTCTTCCAATTAAATGTATAGAATAAGGAAGGTAATACACAGTTAAAAGTATGGTAAATCAAATGGATAAGAAAATAAATGGCACTCGAGTAATGCTGAGAAATCCAAAACAAAACTATGTCAGAATCGGAGTGATCGTGAAGGTCTTTTTTTTACAGTTGATGTCGAAGTGACGTGAGTCAAAAAATCGACTTTTTTATTCTTGTATGGTGGCTACGGGTTTACTCCGCACGTGTAAAATATTGAAAAAGAAAAATGTGGTACAGTAAAACTTCACTATTGAAAACACCATGGTGACGGGTCAAAATAACTTATTTAAAGAACTTGCTCAATTATAGGAAAGTTTTACTATAAAATTGAGTATTGACAATAACGATTGATTTTCTTTTCTCGTTTCAATGAAATTCTTTGAATTATTTAACTTTTTCCCTCTCGAGTAGATGCAATTGTTTTGACCTAATGTAATATAACGATTTCTTACAACATGCACTGTCGCTGTCTTACCATATTGCTTTTTTAATATTCCCGGTTAGTTTATCTTTTTGTTTTATACATCTCGTGACTGTTTATTAAAATTCAATACAGATTCTATTAGTTTTTCGTTCACTTATGTACTTAATGGAGAGAATACATGGCACTCATATTTTTGAGTTTCTGATGATTCGCGAGAGAACAGCGAATGATTTCCAATCCCTTTGAGTAAGGAAGTAGCAATTAATATGATGCCCATTTCTGACAAATTTATTTTTCAAGTAAAAAATTTGTCATTCTTTTCCTTCTAAGGATTTAACATACTACGGTGCTATGAGTACAATTTTCTATACTTTATAACATTGACACTTTTCATATTCTTTTTATGAGATACATTGATCTCTATAAAAGAAAGTGTCATGAGTGATCATTTATGACTTGATCAAGGATGTTTAACATTTTAAGGCACTATTGATATATTTAAAAAAATCATCCTGATTTCTTGACAATTTAAGGCACTTAATTGAATTTGAAGATGAATTAAGACATTTAAAAATGGTTTTATCTCATTAATTTATGTCATTACGATAATTTTCTTTTACAGAGATCTTCCTAGTTTCAAGTAATTCAACAAAAGTGAATTCTTTTTTGAACGTTTCTTAATGAGTGTTAATCTACAATAGTTTTACTTATTCGATAATAATTCTATTAAGTAGCACGCAACTGTAATAGTCGGAAAATTCAATCACGCTTCTGACATGATTCACTGATTCAGTTCAAATCATTAAAATGCATCGAATTGTTTACGTACACCGTTAAAGTTTTCCTCGTCTGATTTATTTATGGCTTCCCTCAACAAACGATGGTCTTGTTACATTTTTCTTTTTAGTCTACTGAGAATGGAATTGACAGCTACGTTTTTTTTTGTAGCTGTCATTTGCAGACGAATGCAGAAATCTTATATTATATTATATTTTATTTTATTTTTTTGTCAGAGAATTAGTATTCAAGAAAACTAATAATATTTCATGTTGTTTGGTTTAAATTTATTTTTTTAAGAAGGATTAAGAACTTTAATCTTCAATCGTTATATTTTTCAACTTATTATTCATGACTCGGAAAAACTTCGACAAAAAATTCATAATGAAGTCATCAGTCTCCGTTGATTTCTATTCTCGAACAAAAGAATGTATTCGATAAACTTACCACTCATTAGTAGTGAAAAAGCTTCTAATTGTTTTATAAATAATTAAATACGAGTACGATTACTTCATTAGATTGATTTTGGTATCGAAACATGTCACAGTTAATATTGTCTGCTTTTTATTAGTATTATCATTGAATAAACTAAATTAGTTCCGATTTATCTTATTTATAAACCTTGTTCGAAATATAACTGTTATTCCTTAATTGGACTTGTACTAATTAGAATGATCTGTATACAAGAAATACAAGCACATATAAAAAACTATTGGGCGGTATAACTATTTAACACATCAGAGGTCAATTTTCCAGTAGAATGCGGTTCTCTAAAAAAGAAGCTTTAAACCTATCAATAAACGATAATCGTCTTAATAAATTGGAAAAACTATCTTTTTTCCTCTTTAAAAAGCCCCACGAGGAGATGCTCATATAGAGAAGATTCGCTATTCTTTAAAAATTCGTCAGCGTCTAAACAACGGATCAATACGAACATATTTCCATAAACAAATAACATAAAATAGAGAATACAGGCTATTGAAACTAACTCGTCGGAGTTTACCGTAATCAGCATTAAACAGCTTCAATAAACAGACAACTATGTACAAAGATGTTACTCCTGATTAATGAACTTCTTACAGAACTAATAGGTACTCTATGATTGATACAGATGTTTAACCTTGTCAAAATTTCACTAATGAATTTAAGGATATATGATAAATACTTGCTTTCAAGCTCAGTAATTAGTTAACGAAAAGGCAAATGAAAAATCACATCAGAATAAAACGTTTGTCATTACGACATACCAGTATGTAAGCTGCCTATAAGAGTATTGATATTCCATTAAAAATTTGACTACAAACGCTGATAATTGATAGTCAACGGATGTATTATTAATCAATATGTATGAGAAGAGGAAGATGGAATGATACAGAGAAATATAAACAAATTCGATAAACAAATATTTATCTATTTTGTTGTGAAAAGGATATCGTTTAGGTAGAAAAACGAATCGAAGAGTTTTATAAGAATGGTATTATTGTAATACTTTGGAACATATACAACATATGTCCATTCGAAATTTCACTAGTCTATTCATAGAATGATTAGTGATTTGTTTGTTACTGTTTCTATGATACAAAAATTGCTAAGACTATAAACAAACTAAACGATGGTGATCTGTATCAACAGAGAAACAGAAGAAAATTGATTCATAACAATATATGTAAGTAACAAAAGTTATGAATAGTAAATCTTAGTTAATAGTGGATTCAATTTTGACAAATCGAGAAGGATTCGATAAGTAGTGACTATTACTATATAGTATTATTTTAATTCATATGACGGATCATTATGTAATTGGCTTCATGAACGAAACAGTAATGAATTAAATGTATGCTGCTATCTAGATCGTTGTCGAACAGAAAAAAGACATTCAGGATAAAAATGCACTAGCTATGGCAAACGTTATCAAATAAATATCCTTTGAAATCAACAAAAAGAACAAGTTGATTCTATTTGTTATATGTAACGTATTACCAAAATCATTCTGTCGTTTTCGTTTTCGTTATTCATGGTATTCAATGAAGAGCAATCATTTTCTCACTCATCAGATCGATGTAAAAGTAATGATCTTGATGCTTTAAAATAGTTTCAGTCTTTTTGATTACATATTTTATTTTCAATAACTAAATGAATTGATAATAACTCCGTTGATCGATTAGAAATTCCTTCATAAGAAAGTTTTAAAAACAGAAGATATTAGTTTTTTTAGGACAAAAACTAACAACGTAATGTTAGGTAAGGTAATTGATAACAAAAGCTTGAAGTTGCATCCATATGAACGCTGTGATAAATGATTTAATACGTTATAATTTCCACGCTGTTACGATTATCAGTGATAGCAACACGTCGATTATCAAGAACAGCGATGGAAGAACCGTTGTTTCGAAGATTAATCACTTCTTTTTTACCATTAGAATTAGCAATATGAAATCGACGATGTCCTGATGTGATAAAGAAACGATCCTCTCCGTCAGTGCGAATTTCTATGTCGCCATCACATTTTCCAAGAAGAACTCGACTCAATTTCTTCATTTGTGAATCCCAGAATTCAACTTGAAATACTTTTCTATCGGTTTGCATATGAGTAGAAATCGATGCTACTAAATTACGTGTCACGCAAAAACTAGAACTCTTCACTGGAGCGGATCCAATCGGTTGGCTGCCGAAATCAATCCTCCTTATATGGTTGAAATCGGTTGAATATATGTCAATTCCGTGAAATTCATGATTAGCATAGTCGACCCATTTGAAAAGGTCAGCAAAGTTTGCTGCCACACGACAATATGACCATTTGCCATTTATAACACTTGTTATTTTAAATTGACCTTTGGCATAATCTACTGAATAAATTCCATTTTCAGTAGCACAGATGAATCGTCCGATAGAGTTCCACCATATGATATCGACAATACGTGAGTGATTCCAATATCTGTATTGATCAACTATGGCCTGACTGTTGTAGGCAATAAGATCAGGCCCATTGTCACAAAAACTTGTATACAGTATATTTTTTCCGTCACTCGCCATGCGATTGATATGATGGGTTGTTTTTATTTCATGATGCATGGTGCCGTCTTTATTATGTTGTGGCTGAGTATAGGAGACTCGATTGCTATGAGAATTATCAGATTGTTTGTTTTGAACAGATGAATTCTGCTGTTGAATGCGATCTTCTGTTATATTTAACAGAGTAGCTTCAGATAATGCTTCTTCTGATTTTATTGAAGGCAGTTCAGTCACTACTATAGGCAGAGATTCCGGAGCATGTTCTGAAATAATTGGTGGACAATCAAATTTGATCGAGAATTCAGGCATTGTCTTTAATAAATTTTCTGCTCTTGTTGCTTGGCATAGGTCAACAGTTTTTTGTATAGATTCAAGTCCTGCATTAAGATTTCCTATTTTTACAGCTTGAGCAATATTTTCCTTCCCGAAACCTTGAATCGTTGTGCCAAGCTGGTGTAAATCTGAATTGATTTGAAGCATATAACTCTAAAATTTTAGAGCATAATCATGGCATTTTGTTAGCTTCATTTTTTTACCTGAGCATCCTGTTTTTCGTTTTCAATATCTGCAAGGATTTTCTTTTGTGCTTGAAGCAGCTCATTGATATACGTTTTGAAATACTCATCGACGTCTTGTTTGCATTTTGTCATTTCGTTAAAAATCATTGTTTGTTTTTTCTGTATTAATCCTTGTAATTCATTGTATTGATGAGATAATCTACCAATATCTTGCAGAATTTCATTATGATGCTCATTAGTACAATCCAAGCATAATGGTAGGGAGCAATGTTTGCATTCACAGAATGATAGTCGAAAACGATCATATTTACTTAAACACAATGCACACGCTTCACCATCATTAACAGCACCTAATACTGTAACAGACGCCATCTCACTTGTTGAAGTAACCTTGAAAAATTGTTTATAATGAATGCAGGCATTTTAAAAGAAAGCAAAAAACAAACGAACATTTCGACAATAAAAAAATGAATTTTCATTCTTATAATGGCAGACGCTGAAAATTTTCAACCTAAAATATTGTTTAGATGGAGAAAAGCAGCTTTTTTGTTTCAATAGCTAATTTCTAGTAAGTTTGAGAATATCCGTGCACTATTACGATCTTAAAAGACCAGTCTGATTTAATTTTCAACGATAAAAATAATACAAGAAGATTCGTATTTAGATGAATTTTAACTTATGCCTAAGCTCCTCTTTAAATTTTCACGCTGTTTCTTTATAGGGATATAGCAAAAAAACCAAGAAGGAGATTTGTTGATTTTCTTGCTTTGGTTTGTTGAGTTTTTTGTTCCTGCACGAGTTACCAAAATGAAATTTAATTCATTTCCCATCTCCTATGTAAAGTTATCAAAGCTACTCCTTTTCCGATTGAGCATGAACCATCATCAATTTCTTCAAATTTTCACTGCTTGAAGGTAAATTTGCAAAAAAATCATGTAATATCTGATGCACCGTTTCCTTTTTTGTACGCATGGGACAAACGATAGCAAATTAATCATTATTTTACTCCATTATGTTCTACTGTTAGAGTACGAAGAATTTCATTGAAATTATGACACTTTTTTGTAGAGAGTAATAGATTCAGATACCAATAAAACTTATATAAATCATCCGATGTTTTAATAAAACAATTTTATGACTCAAACGAAACTGAAAATAGACAAAAAGTTTTCGATTTTCACATATACGTAATGCTGATGGCTGATACTATATAATTGTCTTCATGATGTTTCAAAAGCAGATGCCGATTCGTTTATGTATCGACAGCAGCTCCTTCATGATGTCTGTTGAAGCTAATACATAATGAATTTATTCCATTGTCAGCTTTTATTGACTATTTCTCCTCAAATAATGGTACTATTTCGTCAATATGTATAGAACAGTAGATATTCCTAATGCTCAACGAAATCGAGGCTTTTCCTTCGAAATATTCTTCTATATTAGTTTTTCTTTTACTAGAATTCTCCAGTTATTCGAGACACTGTAATGTGCAAGTACACAATCAGAAATTACTCAGTTTTAACGTGAATATCTTACTGGTTACATTTTCATAGAAGTCATTTTAATTCGAAGAATCTAGAACACGATTAGTTAAAGTGCACATTAAACGAAATTCGAGAAAAATTTATTTTAGTTTCATTTATACATGGTTGTATAGAACCATTTGAGCTGATCACGAATATGTGGTTATTGCTTTTTTTGTACAATCTTGTCAGTGAGAAAAATCGGAAATACTCGAATGATCTAAAAATTGGTAAAATGGTTTACTTTAGAAAAAAGTCATTTTTTTGTTCACTTTTGTTTGGCAAACTTTTTCAAAGTGACTGTTTTCTGATTTGCCGTCGAAAATTGAGTACGAGAGTGGTATTTAATTAATTTTTAAATTAAAGTTCTGCTTAGTACGGTTGTATCGAACACCTCTACTAGTATATGCAACTTTGTAAACCTCTCTAGTTTTTTTCTATGATAAGATAAAGTCAAATGTCTTATCTCATTAGAACCGTTGAAATACGAACTTTAACAGTACCCATTTATATTGTTAGATTTTGTTTTATTCTTAAGAAAATTGAATTTTTCAGTTTCATTGGTGAAATCTACTTCGAACATTCTCTATACATCTGACAAACTCATCAGTGTGTCCAAGATTAAATCTATATACGAGAAATATTCAAGTAGTATAGTTTTTCTATATGTCAGTTGTATTTTCGACCATATCATTTATACGAAAATCATGGATTAACAAAAAAAATATCTTCCATTAAAAAATAAAGAAATACATAATGTTAAAAGTTTATTTGTTAAGAATGAAATCATCGTCATATGTTCCAAATATAACATCGCTAGTTGACTCAACATCTTACAAGTTCTAAATCTGAACGTGATTTCGTAAGAACAACATTTCGACTATTGACAACAGTAAGGCAACTGGCTTGTTTTCCAAGGTTGAATATCTGGTTGTGACCGTCTGATGAGAGAATGTAAAATTTTTGTTGCCCAGTTGCAACATAAAATCGGCTACTTCCATCAGTGCGGATAACACATGTCTTCTCACACAATCCCAAACGGGTACGTTTCTGTCTTTTCATGTCACTATCATACAAGCCAATTTCTAATACATGTCTATCATTCTCTACATGACGAATCAACGCGAATGCAGCTAAATTATCAGTTACACAAAAACTAGCAGCGGTTAACGTGCGAGGAGTACGGAAAGTTATTAAGCGTACCAAATGAAAACTTTTGTCGTAAATATTGATTTTTCCCGTTGCATAAATCCAGATGAAGTCAGTATTAGTTGCAACATAGACTCGTCCCCGATGATTATTTATAACATTCATAATCCTGAAACACTTATCAATGTAGTCAATAGTATAAATTCCTTTCTCTGTAGCACAAACAAATTTATGGATACTGCTCCACCATATTAAATCAATGATAGGCGATTGATGCCAAATTCTATTGGGATCATCTTTTCTATAATTAGAATGTTTCTCGTCTAAATAACAATATGCGATTAGTTCTTGTTGTGGATCTTCAATCGTCGAATACATGATATTTATTCCGTCACTTGCCATACAATTGACTATATATGAGGTAGCTTCAAATTTGTCTCTACCGCGAAAGTAGTTTTCATCAGGATACAAAACATCATCGTTCTCATTTGTTGAAGTTTCGGAATCAGACAGAGATGATTCAGCTCGATCATGGCTCTCTTTTTTCTGTTGCTCATTAGCCGTGAGATCCTCTTGACTTTGATCTTGAGAATTACTTGTCTGTTTTTGAGCGCCAGCGGCAGTCGATTTTGAAGAATACTTAAATGTGAATATATATTTCGGCATTAATTGTGGCAAATCATACTCTCTTGTTGGTGTTAAAGAAGTTAATCGCTGAAAAAGTTCATTTAATTTATCAAATGTTTGATTCATATGTATTGATTCAAAACAACACGTGCTCGTATACGTGTCGATGTCATTGCGGAGAGTTTCTAATTCCGATTCAATGTTGGCAATAAAATTCTAAAAAGAAATTGGTGGTTTTTCATCATAAACATATGATTTCTTGTTACTTGTGCTTCTTTTTCTGCTTGATCACTAGTCGTATCAATCCTTGTTTTTTCAACAGTTAGTTTCTTCATTAATGTTGAGAACCATTCATCGACTTGTTGTTTTGATTTTGCAGTTTCGTTAGTGATTAATGTTCGTTTTTCCTCCTTCAATTGTTTAACTTCGTTATATCGATTTGCTAGCTGTGCGAAATTCTGCTGTACTTCTTCAAGATGACTTTTCATACAATCAATGCAAAACAATGCAGAACAATGTTTACAAAGGCATACAGAGGGTCGGATTCGATTATATTTACTCGAACATACGGCACAGGTATCACGACACTGGTCGGATGATGATGCTGCATTCATGATATTTTTGTCAAAGTATCGTCATGCTTGTTCTATTCATATCACGACTTATCTCTAAGATAAGAATAATGTAGAACGTAGAAAACGAGATCGTATGTAAAAAGGTTAAAGAAAAATAACGTGTCGAAAATTGCAAGATATCTGTTTTTCTCTGTACGATAAAATGAAGTTCATAGCTTTCTTCTATGAAGAGTGTAAGTTTGTATGAAATGTTGCCAGACATCAACACTCATATCTTAAGAATTTATCAAAATTTAACCGCAGCACTAAGACGAACTATCATACGATCGTATTTTTTGTTGCTGAGTATACTATCTATTGCAATATGATATTTGTTTGACGTGAAAATCAAGACCTTGTATACGACATTGACACAAAAAAGATTTATAGAAGAAGAACAGAGAAAATGTTTTTTTCTTGTCATAGTATGACCAGATTTATTTACTTAGGTTGTCTTTGTCACGTGATAGTATTCGTTTGAGATAATTTTACGTGTATTTTTAAACGATGAAAATCGATTGATCAACGAAAACATCATTTTATTTCTTCGGTTTCAACATAAAATAGAGAATGGTTAGAAAGACATTTTTCTTATTTTTATTTTTATTTTTAATCTTTCTGATGATCTAAACATAGTTGTTTGTTTTCATTGAAATGAATAACATTGATATGAACCGTATGTTAAGTATTTAACCAATCAAAATCAAGTTTACCTTTCACTGCTGCTTGTTCGTATTATCACTGAGATTCTCGAGATCTTTACTGTCGAATTCAATGTGATCCTTTTGGATTGGAAAATACTAAAGTTTCATGTATGTGAAAAACAATTTTAGAAGAGTGTATAAGGCAATTTTGTATTAATTGAAGCATAAGAAAAACACAAAAATTTTGTTTCATTCGTTTTGTTTTTTGAATGATGTGATAGTCATAGTAATGTCTTGCCGTTGTTCTTGAAAACATAGATTCTTGAAAAAAACAAATATCGTCTCTTTTAAGAGAGAAGCGCAATATGGATTTAGTGTGATTGTTCTGTACAGTGCACGTATGTATCTATTGTTCATGTAGAATATTTGAATTTATAATAGATATTCTTACATATGTAACACGAATACTAATACAACTACATAACAACTACAAATAACGGTCACTGCGTGTTGCAATCAATCGTGTTTAAATAGAAAAAAGAAAACGAATTGATTTTGTCATAACCTTGAAAATAATACTACATGAAAGGTTGAAATAGTAAACGGAATATAAATTCTGCTCTTTGCATATCTAAACAATGTTCTATTTTCCAAAACAAGTTCGTTTAGATTATGAACAAGTTTTTAAAACTTTCAGATAAAAATTACATTCTTACGAGGAATAAATTATGCCGATGATTAAAAATATTTATTGAGTTTTTACAAGATTTCAAAATTACAATATTCTATCGTACTGCGCAATACATAGTCGTTTTTTTTTCAGAATGATTTTTCTTATTTATCTATGATTGACATTGTTTGTTTTCTTGGCTACTATCATAATATTTTTCTGAGTATTCAAAAGATGATAGACTAAATTAAATAGGAATTTGAAAATCTTTCTGTATATTTTTCTTTATCGGTAACTAGCTGGCTCTGTTCCTTTTACTATGGATCATGATGTTAAGGAAGTCATGCGTTGAATTATGATTTACAATATGTTTACTTCATGACATTCTAAACAAATTTCATAATACATTGAACGAATATCCTAAACTATCATGGACAAACTTAAATGATGTACGCATCTATTCTCTTTAGTTCACTCGATAAATCAACATGAATATGGATTGTATGTATTCAAGAACGGAATTCTTTCGAATCACTTCTATCGATTGATAAACACGACTTATTTCACTTTTTATATTAATATGTCATAAGAAATGTTATGATTATTTTTATCTTCCAGTACATTAATCGAACTACCACTCAAAAGTTTCATCTATTAAAAAGCAATCATAGTATTTTATTCTTTCTATTGAACATTTGATCACTTATTATATTGAAAGGTATATGTAAGTGTTGAGAAGACAACTACAATTGAATAAATATCCATACGATGAATAGCTCGAAGCGTTTAGCATTGAACAATGAAAGAAGCCTCATCGTCTTTACTTCAAAATATACATCTCACCATTGTTCTCGTGAGAACATTCGCTTGAAAGCATTCATCTATAATTGTACTTCAGATAAAAAATAACAACAATAGTTCATGTACATATATATATATATATATATATACATATATACGTACACATTAAAAGTTGTACTTTTTATGTTATTTTCAAAAAAGAAAAGCAAACGAACACAAAAACACATAAATTAACATTTCATATAAAAGAAAACACGAGCAAACGGACATGCACATTATCTTTCTTGCTGCTCTAATTCATAGAATGACTGTTACATAGACATGGAAAAAGCGGACATAATAAAACTATCTTTTTAACAAACGTATCCGTCTATATATATTTATATATATATATATGTGTTATATATACAAAAAAATCAAGAAATTTATCTGACTAAATAGCATATAATTAAACTTGTCTTTAATAATTTGTTTTTTTTAATGTTTGTTTATTAGAATCGATTCTCTTGTTTATTTGCTCGTGTTGCTGATTTTCGTTTGACTGATTTAGCTGTTACACGTTGTGATGTTTGTCTATTTAATGTTTTCGCATATTTCTCACATGCTAAATCAAAGGTAATTGCATATTGATTTGAATTAGCGAGTTCAAATTTTTGTCGAATAAACAATTCAAATATTTGTGTACGTGTAAACCATTCTAAAAACAGTTCAATTGTATGCTGTTTTGAGTGAAGAAAATCTTCACGCTGAAATTCTTCATTATAATAATCTTTATAGTTATAACAGGATTGTACAAATACGGACATAAATACATGATGTAAACGTTGTTGACATTCGTCCAATGATAAACTTAAACGTGCTTTACGTAATAATGATATTTCTTGTTTTAATTCAATTTTAAAAATTTTCGGTAAAATTTGAAAACGTTTTGCTTCTTGATGTACTACAGGAAAACTGTGTAAATTTTCCATTGAACTACGATATAAACTATTTGTTAAATAATCACTGATAGAACGTATACGATCATGATCAATATCAACAATAAGTATATCAGAATTGTCTTGTGATAAGAAATCTTCATTGGCTGATAGATAGGATTCACATGAACGTAAAATACCGATAATATAAGGAGTTGGGGCTTGTATAACATCGAGCATTAATGCAGGTAAAATTGGAACGTAAGTATGTGGCCATGAAAATGGATACAATAGACATATGAATGTATTAATTAAACGTGTTAGTGGACCAAGTTCATTGCCGATAAATATTAATTTTTGTTCATAGAGAATCGAAGAAAATATTTTAATGATTGTATCTATATGTAGAAAAAAAAATTCTATGAGTGTGTAGAGAAAAAGATTTATTCTAATTTGAAATACAACAATCGTTGATGAATGAATTCTATGAAAAATTCTTCTAGTATTGTGTTGCTACGAATTGCCGATAGTATGTTGCATGCTGTTTGTTGCTCCTAACACTTTCGAGTCATTTTACTTGCGGCTTATTGATTTTTCCATGACAAAAATATTATAAGTCTTAGTTTCCCATCAAGTGTTACAAGTCATCAAAATGACATTCCAAACGATTTGTATTTAGATTATTCACTTATAAAATTTAATGATAGCTTTGAAATTCTAATATGGAAAGACTCTTTAAACACATATTTCAAACGTAAAAATTATATCTTATTCTAACTTTCAACAAATGTCAATAGGAATCCTTAAAAACAAAGTCAAATAATAGAATTTCATTAAACCCGTGCATTGATAATCTCAGTCCAAATCTGTCATAATTGATTTAAATTTTTATTTTTATCTAGGATTTACAGGTCGGCAAACACCGGCTGGCTATAGAAGCTGATACACTGCTTAATTTATTTTCTCTGTTTGTCTTATTTGAGAAGCCTCACAGAAACTTCATTGCAGCCATAAAAATTGAACTCTATTACGTTTAATCAAAGAAATACCAATCCAATCAGAACATGAAGTTTGAAGCTGTTAACTTTTTAACGTGTTTCTTTTTTTTACTCTGAAAAAACTTAGATTCTAAGATCCGTGGACACTTTTATAATTCATTATTTTATTGAAAAAAATCGAAGCTATTCATCAGCTGAATTCTTAATGAATTCAGTCGAGAAACTATTCGTATGAATAAGTCATTTTCGGTAGAGTGAACGAAAAGCTGACTGAGTATCTAAACTGATCATAACATACAATACTCTGCGACACGTTACAAAAACGTATGAGTTGATTGTTTTCTCTATCTAGCATACCTTGTCTAATTTCTTGTAAGTGAATTATCTTAATCGTTGTTCGCTTTGTTTTTCATGTGAAAACAAAAACAACGTATCTCATTAGACAAGAAAAAAAGACGAATCTCTACGATAAGACATACTTCTTCAAATGTTCAGTATATATAAACTGATACGAACGAATTCCAATTCATAGGAGCATTGCAAGTACTATTGAACTTCGAATCTTCTATTACAGTATAAAAATATCATTCATTGCAAGATCGTTTGATGATATTCAATGTTAACATGTATCGTTCGAAAATGAACGGCATGTTCGCTTACATAATTCTCAATACTAATGTAATCATGGATTTTCTAGAAAATTTCGGTTGAATTACAATAGAAAGTTTTCGAACAATCCAAAGTTCTCATTACCGAAAGTTCTAAAAACTCTACTAATATGTACAATTTGAAGCAATGATTCTGCATAAATTGTAGCAGAAAACGATATGAAACTACTATAGTCAAATGTTCATAATGTTATTATACAATCGTTTTAAAAATTCGATTGATTTTATTGAGCATTCGGATTAAAAAAGAAAGTATCATCTTACCTGTTGATAAACTAAGTAGAGCAACTGAATCGATTAATACTTTTCTTCTATCGTATTCACATTTTAATGTAAAAAGTCCAACAGTTGTCGTACTAATATGTATTGTATCACCACGATTCGGTATACGATGTTGATAGATTTCTTCTAAAAATTGTTTTGCATCAGTTTCTTTATATGAAAGAAATAATTCCGTAGCTGTCGAAAGAATCTTTTCATAGATGTCAATCATATCAAACGGTGATACAATACACAATGCATTGAGTATGCCTTTATGAAAAAATCTTGAACAATAACCGTATTGTCTTAGACCATGCATATCTGTTAATGTAAAACGAAAATATTCTTGTGTGTTCTTTTTTGTCAATGATAACGGATTATTATTTGAATCATGTTGATCAGGAAAACAGAAATATTTTAATGTTACTTCATCATGTGCATCCAATGGATATTTAAAACGTATAGATGTTGATGATGATATTTGTTGTTGTAAATTAATATTCGATGATGATAAACAACCATTCCCATTCGAAAAATAGCCAAGTTCTTGTTCAGGTAGAATATGTACAACATAATCGTATAGATTTACGAATTCATTCATGAATTGACTAAGATTTGGATCTGTTAGTAAACTTGTCATGTGATTTGATGTACTTAATGAATCATAAACATTTTTAATACGATTAACATGATCAAGTCTTGATGTTCGAACGTGATCATTATTATCTGATGATGTACTAGCCGAATCGTCGCTATCATTCATTGTTGATGTATTATCATTATGACTTGCTGTTTTATCGTTTAATGATTGTTTTGATAATGATAATGGTAGTATACGTTTGAAACGATCAAGTAGACCACGAGGTGAAAATGGTGATTTACTACGTGATGTTTTTGTTAGATTCGGTTCACTAACACCTTTTTTCATAGTTGACTTTTTTGTCGTTGTCGATGAATGATTTTGCTTTGATTTCATTGTTGGTGTATTAAGAATAAGTTGATTAGTATTTAATGTTGTTTTTGTTAAATCATTTTGAGAACTATTATATAAATATTTTTCTCGACTATCTTTTTTAATGATTGGCGTCAATGGAGGTTTTGATGATGATTCATTAGAATTTTCATTTGGAATAGATGTTTTTGTTGATTTTTCGATTAGAGTACTCGATCGATGTTTATCGGCATTATGTTCTTGTTTCGATGGTAGCTGATTACTTGTCATTAATGGATTTGAAACACTGCCAGTTAAATCCATACAACTCACTGAACGAGTACCTAAAATAGATAACAATGAATGCAATGTCTTTTCTTCAATACATAGTTTCATATGTGTCAGCGATTCATAGTTGTTATAAAGTAAACTATATAACATGTTAAGCGTCATAAGTATGCAAAATATGTTGCATTGATTTAACATTCAAGTAGGATTAGTGGGGCAAAGGTTGCAAAGCATTGTTTATATTTTAAAATCATGATAGGTTAATTTTAGCATATAAAACAAAATTTCATTCTTGACTAACAATGAAAATAGTTTAAATGAAGTATGCCTGTGACTCGTATTAGAAATGCAATGTTTTAACTTCTAAGGATTTTTCTATGAAGGATTTTCTTGTACATCGTTAATATGTTGATTAGAGATAACAAAATAAAAAGTAGTTTCAATTCATCACTAGTTCAATTAACTTGAGATTTTGTTGAAACAAGACAAAGAAATCATTGAGAACAAATTATATATACAAGGACCGTGTCTTTTTTTAGACAGACGTTGTTTCTCTTTTCGAAATTAGTGAATCTTCATTTCAAAACTTGACTAAGAGAAATGCATTAACTATATTGGATAGATTCTTGTCCGTGTTTTAAAACCAGTTACTATTCTTATCTTAACATGCATCTATGTTACAAGTATTATGTTTATAACGTGCATTTAGAAACGATACATTTTATGTTCTTATTTTAGGATACAAGCAAATCAGAAGATTTTAAATAAATGTGTTGTCAAAATCAATTTCTCTACGATTGAAACATTCATCGTTTTCAAATAACTATCACTCTATAGTGTTTAAATAGTTGACAATGATTAACTTCGATTTATTTTTGAATCTCAACATGCTCTTCATGAATAATGATATTAGAACAAGTCTATACAATTCTTATATCGGAATATTGCTAGTAATATGTTTACCTACGTACTACAAAATGTATTTTTGGTACTGAATTCGAACTGATAAAATCGAAATTTTATTTCTAGCATTTACAAGTCAATAAAAAGCATCTCTCCTCTTGGTATTATATCAACCTTAATGGATAATATTTATATCCGATGTAAATGGTCTTTATTTTCGTTTACCTCGATTATTATTTTTCCAACAAGTAAAAAAATTGCGAATTAGAACTTTTCGATATCCTACAGTTAAAGTGTTACCTTGACACTTATCATTTCAGAACTATATATTTTTTTGTTATCAAACGATGTTTTCATATGTGATAATGAGTATTTAACCAACTGATAAAAAGAAGCATCTATTTTTCATACCGAAACCAAATATGGGTGAATCTGCATTTGACGACGACGACGATGATGATGATGATATTGCTATTGTTTTAGTAATATCATTCATGTTTTTTAGATGATCATGTTCAAATGTTCTTGGCGGTTTTTTCGGTGGTAAACTATGCAAAGTTTGATTTTCGATATGTAATAATGGGCTGTCGGGTTGTTCATAAATTTGTTTTTGTTCAGAATTCGAAATTATAACGTCGGATTCTGTTTGTCGTTGTTGTTCCTTATTATTTATGTTGGTAACTTGAAAACCCATCGAACTCGTTGATACTAATGGATATCTTCTAGTTCGATTTGGTTTAGCAACAGTTTCTGAACGTTCACCATAGACATTATTCCATCGACGAATTTGTCTGTCATGTTTTCCATCTTTCTGATCAGGAAATGACGTTGTTTGAACAAAATAAGATGGATTATTCGTCTTTTTCGTTACTATTATTGGTTCATGTACAGATGATGTTGAATTACTTGACTTTGTACTACGAACGACGGCATGACGCATTGTGTTGATCGGGTGATAATCACTTGTCGGTTGATTTAATATAATTTCAGTATGACTTACTAATGGTGATGAATTATTTGAGCTTTCAAATGCATCATCATTATACGTTGAATTAGAATATGATGGATGTACTGAATTTGATTGATATTGTATCTAACAATAGGTAACTGAATATTATTATATAACATTTGTTGAAAATAACTTACCCAAGGTTTTGATAATTGCGATTGTTGATAATTGTGTGGTTCATCAATGGGCGATGATGACGGAGATGATGATGAAGACGATGAACATGTTGAATGTATAATAAGATCGTTACTATTATTTGTTGCTACAGAATGACGTTTCGATTTAATTGATGGTGAAGAATTTGAATCGTAGCCGGTTGATGATAGTGATGTTGATGAATGAAGACGTCTTGATGATTGTAATACATCATATGCTTCATGTGATACTGTTGATGGAGGATATTTTAACAAACTATATGTAGCTAGTGTTGTTAATGGAACAATTTTAGGATTAGTATCTGATGGACTTTGGAAACTAGATACGTATTGTCGACTACTACTTGTATGATTTATAGGATTCGAAGTTAATGAATCATAACTGTCAGAATAATTCACAACTGTTGGCATGTTTAATTGACGATGTTTATTATTTTGAGATGTCATTAATATAGACTCTTCTAATTTCGACAAAGGATGTTGCTGTTCTAATGAAGTCGTGTATGAAAGTGTATCTAAGATAGTGGTATAACACAAAAAAAGAAATTATCTTTTTGTCTTCTCGTCAAATATATAGAATATTTGATTAAAAAAAGCGAGAAATATAGAATATTAGAAGAACAATAGATAAATATGTACGTAGGTAGCGAATATGTAATAAAATATACTGATATGATTCATCTACACGGTTGCTTTTGTAATTTTTGACATCGTCTTTTTCCTCGGAGTTTCTTTTTTGTGGTATCTCAGAATATTTCAATGTTTAGTCTTCTCACGCACACACCCACACACATGTATACATACACTTTTCTTCCTGCACTACAGACAATGAATCTTACTGCTTCAATTTCGTGCAATACAGACACATGCAAAACAGACGTGAGAAAAAAGTTCCGACCTTCACATAGACATCTCTACTTTTTTTTTCCTTTCGTTGTTTCTTAGTTTTCTTTGTTCTTTAATCATATAGTACAAAAAAAATTGAGAGATAAAACAGATCTTTGACATGTGTTCACATGAATTCATTAATTAAACATCGACAATATGTTTTATTTCAAAAAATAAATGGTACTTACCTTTATTTAAATTATTATCATCAGACAATACTTTCGATTGTTTAAATAAATGTTCATCTTGCTTCTTAGGATATACTGTTTTTTGTTGAAGAAATTCATTTGTAAGTTTTAAACGAAATGTTCGATATTCAGCAAGATAATTTCTATAACTTTCTTCGAGTGATTTTTCATTATTAGTGTTAATACCATCGCTTTTCGTTGATGCTGCAGCTGCTGCTGTCGTTGATGTTGTTGTTGCATGTTGTAATTTTTCATCATCGGTTACAGGCAATCGAAGTAAAACATCGGATAGCATTGGTTTTTGTTGTCGTTCATGAATCGTTGCTAATGACTTTCTGTTACATGTTTGTTTTTCAAACATTTGTCTTATCTGTTGAAAATGTCCGTGTGGTAAACTACGCACACTTTCACGTATACGTGTACCTGAACGTAGAATATTATCATCGTATTCACGTTGTGTTTTCATCGATCTATTTTCACACACTGTAACGAAGAGAAAAGGATTGTATGTAGAATCAGATATTTATGCGAAACAACATATTTATAAGCCGATTAAAAAAATAAAGAAGAAAATTCGTCTCGATAAGCAAATCATCGTTATCGTTTCAGTAAAGATATGCATACTCTTTACACTGTGTAGTGGATGATATCGTCAAGTGACTCGTTGTCTAGCTATTGCCTTAAGACTGATTTATACGTACGTATTTATGTATATATATATATACATGCATCTATTCACCTCACTCATATGAAATTGAGAGAAGTAAATAGAGAAGAGACTAAAAGAGCTTAGAACCTCAATTAGCTGTATTGTATATATATATATATTGAACAAATCACCCTGAAGGATCTATTTCGATTAACACTCGTCGCTGAACATCTAAGATGTTTATGTTAACAAAAATTAACCAATATTATTTTACATGTTTGAAAAGAAAATAGGTAATTACTTATAAGACCATAGCAGTGATATTTTTCTTTTCCTTGCCTCTCTTGATAGTTATACATATATCGAATAGAAAAGAAACTGACGCGGTATGAATATTTTTATTAGGTAATAATTTATGTTTGATTTCTTTTCTTTTCATTTGCTCTTTCATATATGAATAATAATCGACGGTTATAAAAACTAAAATCTATTTAATAAAAAAAAAAGAAGTGAATGCTTAGAATGAAGGCTATATTCAATATTGATCTATACTGATTCTGATGTTAAATAAAGAAAACAATATTCAAATGCTGCTTACTTATCGATTGAATTCATTCTTCCATTTCTTTCTGTACAATAGAACTTAACTAATATGAACATCATTTATTGTCTAGTCGATATTTACTCAGACATTTATAGTAAATTAATATGTATACATGGGATGTTCAATGATGCATATCTAACTGATGAACTCATTATAATTCTGATCGTTGATGTGACCTAGAAAGGGAAAAAAACATCGTGTCTCTTACTTGTATAACGATCATAATAGATCTATGAATCGTTGGAATATTGACTCAGACTGGCTGTCGCAAGATTCTATTTCATTGACGAAATAATTAAACAATGTAGGAGACGTTGTCGATGTCATCTAATCTCTCAAGTGAACAATCTAATCTGCATAGACACAAAAAAAAGATGAGAGAAACAGAACATTATAACCGATAGGTGCACAAGTATCTTTTTCTTTTTTCGTGTACGCACTGAAACGAATATAACGAAAAGGTCAATTTCTTTCGTACAATATATAGAGAAGTTGGTCTATTTGACAAACAAATTAAACATGAAGCAAGACACTATGATGATAGAGCAAAGAAAAAAAACATGTCTGCATCATTGTAAATTAGAAGAGAGAAAGGTGTAACCTTGAAACCAGAAGAAATCATTGTTTGATTTAAAAAATCCTTAGAAAGTCAATGGATTTATCACGACACTTGTTCGAAAACAATAAGCTACAATTAACTGTCACATCATTTATGTCTTATCTTGCATTAGATATTGTCACTAAACATTAAAACTAACAAAAATACCATTAACTTAGTCGCTTCTGTTTTTCTTTTCTTTTCAATAATTAGACAAGGAAAGAATTAGTTCGGTCTTTTCAAGTAATTTAAACTGACATTTAACTGTAGAGAATTTATTATTTCATCACTATTCAGCAGAAAAACTCGAAAAAAAAAGAACCTATTTATTTGTCTATCGTTCTGCTCCTTCTCAACTCATAGTTTCGTTTCTTTTCGTCATCTTACCTTATGCGATTCTTGAAGTGAACAAACGAAGCAAAAAAGAAGGCAGTTGGTTTTTTTCTTTTTTTGTATGGTATTTCTCTTTGCTGTTTTTTTGTCATATAATAATTACTGTAAATGTTATTATTCAAGAAGTTGCCATGCCTGTTGATGTATTATATTCTAACACTGTGCATCTCATTTATGTTGTCAATAGACTTAGAAAGAATGAATGATGTAATAATCTAAAATAAAGAAACAAGCCAAAGGGACAACTACACACATATTCGAGGATTAAGCTTGTCTGTCTAGTGTTGAACGAAAACAAGATAATAGTGATTATTGTTCAAAATAATAAGACACCATCATTCATGTCTTCCTAACATTGGTTTTTTTGTTTCTCTTTCTAACAAAATAAGTATACACACTTACAACATGAGTGTCAAAAAAAAGAAAAGAAAAGAACAAGATGCAATAATGGTGGTATTACTCTGATTTTTTTCCACATCATTCTGTTTTGAGTCATATACAAAGTCATACAAACTCGTTCTCCTCTATATTTAAAACAATTGACAATGCGAACGAAAGAAATATGAATTCCAACTTCTATCTCCGTATATGTGTATATACATTGAAGGTCAAAAGTTCGATCATACAATATAAGCAAAAATAGACCATGTTATAGGTATATATTCGATCTGAAGCTGCTGTATAATTTGTCAAAAGAGAAAATGAGAGGATAGAGAGAGAGAGAGAGAGTGAAGGACATCGTATTCTTCTTTCACTCTCATATATAATTGCAATGTATTGTACAGGTGACCAATTGAATTTTATTTTATATAATGCACCTGTTGTTTTTAACTTCTATGGCAAACGGTGATAATCATACAGAAATTTCAGTAGAAAAATTGAGTCTTTCACTTTACTTTTCGTTTTTTATGTACCATCTTGTTTTATGATTGTAGAGTTTAAGTAGAAATAAGAATGACTTGTCTAAATAAATCAAAATTCTCAAGTGGAACAGCGATTCATAAGCCAACAGATTTGTTTGATATTCTTGAATATGAATATTCTCATTAGATGTGTGAAAAAAAAATGTTATTTCATTGTTATACAAGAATTTTATTTACATAAATATCAAACAAGTGTTGTTCATTGTTATTTATAGGCATGAAAATAAATTGTCAAGGTAATACAAAGCGAAACAAAACAAATGAGATTGCTGAAAGGGATAAGTTTGAAAATCATACCTTTGAGATGAAAGTCTAAAGCAGTTCATAAATGTAATGCTTGGTTTATTGCAAAAGAAGTTGCATTTCGAATGCTGAAAAAATAATGCAAATTTGTACACTGCAATCGTATTGCTTAAAATCATCATTTTGGTTAAGCGAATACAATGAAAACATTCGTTATAACATTCAAAATGCCATGTTTTTTTTAAAATCTCCTCGATTCATACTTCAACGTACTGTGAAATTAAATCAACATCACCGTAAGAATTAAAGACAAATAAAAAACATTCACGAAACAAAATCAAAATCTCGGATATTTTTTTTTCATCTTTCAACAAAAATCTTGCTTCATATGTTCGAAGTTTATGTTTGAATTGTTCCATGAATATTGTTAACAGCAGCAGTTCTTCTCTCACCGTTACTTAGTTCATTATCATTAAGCATAATATCCGATGAAATCGAAGGTATAGAATTATGTAAAATATTTCGATTACATAGTGGACAACTTTGATGAGATAACAACCATGGATCAATACATGTTATGTGAAAATAATGCGAGCAAACTGTTTTATTGTTGTTGTTGTTGTCGAAAAAAAAACAAAAGATATACATATGTATAAAAATCAGATAAACAGATATTGTTTTCTTTCTTACCAAGTTTCCGAATTTTGTCTTTATTCTTAAATGTTTCTAAACAAACTGCACACATAGGATCTTTGTCATAAAAATCATTATGTTCACTATTTGAATCAAATATAATAATAGGCGCTTTGTCGAGCATCTGTTGTGTTGATTTTTCGAGTTCTTTACGTTCCTTTTTCTCTAAACGAATTTGTGCAAGTCTCCGATAATAAATAGTTCCAAACCATCCAATAAAAAAAGTAAATATGAGAATAAGACATGCACTAAGAAAAATAATACCAATAAGACTCGTTTTTGACATTGGAGTGTCATATTTATCTTTTTGTTTGTCAAAAGGATCATAAGTATCAATATAGACGACCTGATACGATAAATTAGTTTGACTACCACCAAGTGTTGGTCCATTAGCTATAGCACGCAGTATTCCAGTGAATTTCATATTGGGAGGGTCCATTTTTAATAACATATTATCACGTACCAGAACACTTTTAAAGCGTAAATATCTACCTTTAAAAGATGAACATAAACATATGTATTGAAATATGAATATATATATATACAAGAATAAATATATGTTAACATTCAATGAGAGATTGTGTGTGAATATCGTTTTGAAAGAGAAACTGATATTAAACTTCGGTCTACTTGAAAAATCGATAGTTTATTTGAATACTTATCGATGAACTGATAGGTAGTAATAAGATGTAAACTCATACGGATTGTCAAGAAATAGATTCAGTAAATATTTGAGAATCTAAAAATGATTTACTATTGAGATCGTTCATCTTAATAAAACAATCTATAACTTCGAATCTAATGTATCCATGAATAAATATATTTAGTGAAATGTTCTTGTTCACTTTCTCATCAGTTTATCAATAAACATTGACGCACAGCATCGATCTGTAGACTACTGCGAATTGTAGCTTAAGTTTTACCATCGATTCGACATTGTACATAATCTGAATTTACACATTAGATTATACTTATGTATCATCGTCTAATCTTGAATTTAGTTCAATGTCGAATCGAATACAATTTTTTACGTGTTGAAATTCCAATTAGTCATTAAATGGAGCGTTCTATTTGAACTTCGATTAATAATATGTGTTGAAAGAATGATAGTATCCATTGCAGAGAGTAGATTTCGACTGAAATAATTGTTGAGAAATAGCTGTTAGAATTTTTCTTTTGTAAAATTTCATGCATAACTTCACATGTGTTAGTTAGAATGTTTTCATGAATGATCTTATCGTATGAAAAATAATATTTTTAATACAGTTCATCAGTAAGAATTCAAGATTAAAACTAACCTAATGACGAGTCAAAGTTTTTATGGCAAAGTTTTTCTTGAATCTGTTATTTAGACAAGGAAGATCTGAGAGAGCGAATGATAAGATATGCAATTACTGCATGTAAGAATGTAGAAATAATAAAAAAGTAACTATACTTTCAAAATTCGATCGGCATTTGTCACAAAAATTAGTAAAAATACATGAACAAATGACTTGTGTAACGACGTATCGATTTTCTTTGATTTCCTTTCCATGTATAATATATGCCGCGTCTATTCCACCTTCATATATCGATTGAGTCTTAATATGAAATTCTTGATATGGTATCGAAGAATTCCTTTGTGTATAGAAAAAAATCACATCAACTGCTCCATATGACATTGTTAATTTTTGACAATTAATTAATAGCCAATTACAAAAGACACTTAAGAAAAATAATCGTTGCTCCATACTATGAACAAGTTTATGCTAGTATTCACCAGATGAATATAAGGAATGACAGTAGTAAAATTAAGACAAAAAAAGACAACGCAGTTGGCAAGTCAATATTTTCCCTTGTATTTTTCTAGCTAGGCATGTTGTTTTACTATTTAACATTCACAAACTTAGCCAATCTTTCTTTTTTGACGTTGATAGATTGTGTTTTTTCATCCGTGATTTTAAGTTTAGTTGCAAGAATTTATTGTTGTTATTACATAGCAAACATAGAAGTATGCTATTAAAGGACCTAGTCTGAATTTTATTCTGATTACAAAGTACGTATAAATACTGTCGTCAATGTTTTTCTTTAATCAAGTGGTTGAAAAGAGAAAAAAACACGTATTTCGTATTTTATTTTCTTTTTTCCATGATAACAATATTACCTGACTTACAATTCTTCTTTGGAATGAAAAAAATTTCATCGTCTTTATTAGCTCATAAAAATTGAATTTGGAAATACACCGTTTTATAAGAATTAAGTTTTATCCGAAAAAACTTGCAACATAGAATCAAATTGTTGAACAATGATTTTATTACTTAGTGTAATGTCATCGCTTTTCTTCAATTTGACTTGATCTGTTTCAGATATGATTAGGTTTTATGCATGAATTTCATCAACTAAGTTTTATAGATTCAAGATTTTGAAATGATGAATTTAAGTCGTGATCATTGATCTCATTTTTAGAAATTCAACGACGACAAAAATAGCTTAATCAAAAAATGTGCTTTATTTGAATTAAGAATGATCGATGAATGACAAAGACGTCATTGCAGAAAAAATTTCAAATAAATAAAGAACAATATTCTTCTCAACATTGACTCTTGTAAAGTCATATGTGACTCTGTAGGATGTGACATTGTATGTTTTCCTTATCATTATTAATTTTTTTGATAAACACTTGATAATGGGTTGTTGTTCATTTTTATGTTTTACTTTTTTTCTTCGTGCCAAGATCGAATTGTTCTCATTTGAGATTTTCTTGTACGTTTTTCCATATTGACCTCAAGTGGCACAATAATTTAGACTCTTTTCAATTGACTCGAATTGCAACAGTGGATGATTACTTGTTTTCGACACTTGTTATGATATACAATTGATATCGAGATAGTTAAGAATAATAATCATGTCACACAAAGATGATTGATAAAAGACATCAATGATGTAGAAAATAGCTGACTTCTAGGTTTTGATTGACAAACAAACGAATTTCTATTAGTAGAGTTTCAATATGACCGATTTATTTATGAAATCAGTTAATTATATTGCTAATGAAGAAAATCTTTACTTTAAAAGTAATGGTTGTATTTCTCAAAATGTATCACAAATCGAAAATAATACATCTATAGATCAGTTCATACTATATGAAATTCGATGTTAAAACCTTAGCAAGAATGTTCGATGTTACTAGGAACATCGCTGTAACGCCTAAATCGATTACGGTTTTGTCTCAAAATAGTAAATTTTAATATGCTACAAAAGATTGTATCAGGCTTGCTGTTCCGGAACAAGCTTCTACTAGAAAGCAAAGACATATGCTAATTATTTCAACAAAATGTTCTTGCAATTTGAAAAGTTTCTATTTCTCAGGTATTTTTAGTTAGATACATTAAATTCTAGACAAATTGCAAAGTAAAGTGTAGTATATCAATAATTCCATATGATATTAACCTTGCTAGAAATTATTTAATACGCTCATTCTTGACTTTTTAATAGTAGAAACTATTGAAAATCTAAATTATTGTCAAAACAAAACACTTCTTGCATGAACTATCAATCTAGAAGAAGATTAACTAGTTCCAATCTCGAGAAAACATATTCGAAATATATCAAATATTGAAAAACGAGGCAAGAACTAGAATTCAAATAATCGTTTTTTATTGTTCGAACATTATCAGATAAAGAGAACAACAATATTGTATGGTATCTTTCAGAATAATTTTTTTTCATTAAAACAAACTCCAAGTTAAAATGCGAAATTCAGTAGATCATTGAAAAGAGCACTCTTCATTCTAGAGATTCCACCATTCAACTTACATTTGTGTTGCGTGCGCTATTGGAAATAAAAATTCATAGAAAATAGACAGCAATGTTGCGTCATAATGAAGCTTCAAGATGATTTTTAGGTACGTTTTGGTTTGTGCTGTTTTCTGTTCAATAAGTTATTTCTTGTAAGCTATTACATCCGGTAAAAACATTCTCAGTTCAGACGACGCTCTTGCCAACAACAATAACGCTTAATAGATTTAGAAGCTACTATTATAATTGTAACAGAGTTAAATATTCTAGACGAAGACTTCTGAATTATGTCTCATATGAGATGAAAAGCCATTAGATGATATTATTCGATATATGAATAGAAGAAAAACCAATTTTCTCTCTGTTAGTGAGTTTCGATTGAGGATGTGTCATTTTTTTCCGCCTCAAAGAGAATACCTCTAATGTTTCAAAATTCATTACGAGGAGAAAACACAACTATAGCGTGAGTCGAATATCTTAATTACAAGTTAAACTTTTGTGCTGCTGACTATCTTCAATGTCATTTTCGTTTAGTAGTGGATATGAATAATAGAATAACTGTAACTAGTGCAACGAAGGAAAATTAATAGAAAGCTGATTAATGTTGTTGTTGGTGCTACCCTTTTTATTAAATTTTCTAAGAATAATCTTTTAGAACATGTTAAAAGTTAGAAAAAATGGATCACTGTTTTACGTGCCTTGAGAATCAGCGTTTGTTTCGTAGTTGATCGAATGTTAATTCCGTCTAGATTAAAAATCAAATAATGAGACGCGCGGTAGTAATTTTTATTTGGTTTACAAGTATGCGACGTTATCATTAAGATTTCATTGATTGTGCTTCATGTTTTAGTTGAAGATTCATCTTGCAAAGACTTTTCGTTCTAGCCGTTTTTAATGATGAATCATCTCTTATTGACATCAACTAATGCATTTTTCATTGCCTCGAAATTTAAACAAGCTTTTTATGACTGATTTCGTGCATTTTTTATTTATTTAGTTATAGTGCTTGATTTCTTCTGCCTTGAATACATCCATTTCTACACTTTCAATAGTAGTGCTCTCGAACTTGATTGCTTTAGAATTTGTGGCTTCATCTGCAGTGTTGCTCGTTCAATCACTATCTTATGTGATTGCATCGAGCATCTTACCTTGACCTGAATTGACTTTTTTTTAATGATTCATACTATAAATGAAATACGTTGTGTATTCGTCCTAGGCTTAGTTTCAACTTATGATTCTAAAAATAATTTATAAAGACAGTTCTGTCGTGTTTGACATACTAATGAATTGATTGTTTGACAAATATCTTTTTAATCAAAAGTATTCTTAGTTGGAAAAGTTTGACTAAGATAAATAATTGAAAGTACATTGTTGATCTCATAGAGCTGACTACGTAGAATATGATTATCTGATGACATTAGTTGCTTTTGTCATCAATTAAATAGTTAATTGTACATCATTGTTAATATGGTGTAGCAATTTTCACTAACTTAACAGCTAAGATGTAATAATCCAATCAGTATGCAATATGAAAGCCAATGGGTAATTTTGAAAGTGTTTTGCATGAAATAAATCTAGCAAATATAATATGATTATGACTTCGAGAAATGAGAAAACTTTTTGTTAAATTAAAAAGTTAACTCTAGGAAGCAGTTTTTTGCTATTCCGTAATATTAATAGTTGAATCGATCTATCTTCTAGTTGTTGTTTTCCAGTAAGTAAATATCAGTATCTATGTTACATTAACTGTCTGTTTGTTCGATCTCATGTAAGATTCGTAGGGAACATATGTTCCATTGATAATATCTTTTAACTGAGCGAAAGTATTTGTTCATCTGTTAAAGTTGCATAATCAACAGTAATTGATGCAGATAGAGTCACTTGTGTTTCAATCGTATCATATTTATACAATGTTAACTTACAATTGGTAAAATACAATAAGTGAATAACGTGTAAAGCAGCAATAATAACTATTACAAACATAAGTGATTAACAGTATTCATACAATTTGGAAATCTATATTAGTGAACAAGAGAGTAGGGGAGAGAGAAAAAGACAAAGTACTGACTTGTGCATCAAGAAGAATAAAATTGATCATTAGACAAAAATACATTGTTGATAAAAACATTTTACAAGGATTAATAGGATAAATTTGTCTCGAAAAATTTTCATCCATGCTTGAATTCGTGAAGATTCTATTTGATTATGTTGAAAATATACATTCATTTATACTTATATAAGTACATGAGAGTACATCGACTACTTTTTACAAGAGAAAATTAGTATTTAAAATTGCATACTGACTTCCATTGATTTCCAAGGTTCAGTCTAATTGAGCTGTAATTGAAATGACACAGCATGAATGCTAAATCAATTTTTTTTGCCTAAATTAAGATATTTCGTTTAATCATAGTTTCGAACAAGGTCTGCCTTAATGATAGACATCAATGAACATTGTCTAATTGACGTTTACAACTAGTACAAGCTTCTATTTAACTTCAATGCAATGACAATGAGATGTAATTACAGGCGATTTGAAGAGCTCTCTTTACTCAAACTGGGCTATCAAAATTGTATCAGTCACTCGAGATAATGTTTCAAATCTGTAAAAATCTTATTGTTCAATTGTTGACTATGAAATATTCATATGTACATATATTATGGTCTTTGTTTATAAGTATTTTATAAAAGTTCTATTTCGAACACTTCAAGTTCGATAGAGTTTTCTGAGCACTGTTTGGAGAAGTTTTCTTTTTTCAAAAAATATAAATCTATTTAAAAAATCGATTGTTATCTGTTATTGACTACGTTTACATGACTTTAAAAATTAACAAATTCATTCGTTACTAATCACCAATCAATTTAAACAGATTAGTACTACATTGTAGCATAGAATTTCGAATTTAATAACATCTGTGTCCACTTCTTTTGTAGTCATGAACAATGAAAATATGTGTGTGTTTAGATTGATTTGAATATTAATCTACTTGATAGTTGTCTATGACTAGTAGTAAGATGTTTCAGATAAAAGAAACAAACACTGATGCTATTAGAATTGACAAACTTCCAAACATACGTCATCAATGACTGAGTGGCTCATGCACATGAAGTTAGAATAAAGAACTATTGAAATAATTGAAAATTATTTTTCATCTTTATAGATTCACCATCAAACTAATGGTCACATAGATATTATTACATTGGACTTCGTGTTAGTAAAATAGTGATTAGGAACTGATAATCTAACGTGTGATAGTTGCATTGTTTAGATTAAAATTCGAAAAAAATCTTATCACAAACATAGTTGACATTAGAAAAATGTTCCTCATTACAGATGATAAACATACAATCTGATTATCTAAAATAGTACATGTAGTAATCACAATGTAATCTTTTGATGTATGAATTCTTACACATCACTATCGACCTATAACGTTTCATTTCTTAGACACGAGATAGAAAATACTCGGAAGTTGTTATACAAGAACTGTTTTCGTCTTTCTCAACGTATGATAAGATTACTAGAATTTCTTCTTCATCATAAAACGCCTTTTAAATTTTCAGTTCTCGCAAGTATTCAATTTTTTTTCTACCGCTATATTGAAGAATCTATGCTTTTCCTTTGAATTCTCTTTAATTATTAATGAACAGACAAACACAACAAGTGATATCTTGATCAGATTACATATACGGTATCTTCTAAAATTTCGAATCCTTTCTATTCGTAAATATAAAATAATTTTGTAATCATACCTACATGTGTATATACAGATTATTAAATCCACAAATCACACTGAAACGAAGTCTACTATCAAATTTAAAAAAATATCAATTTCATATTCAAACATTACTTCTGCAACACAATTATAATTGAGATATTCTCTTTTAAAATCGTGTGAAGGTTAACATTACAATCTGAATTTTTTAAACATACGAAGGATTTTAAATTTTGATTGAAATTATACCTTAGAAATCCACTGTAGCGATTCAAATAAAATATAAGAAACGAAAGATGTCAGAGGCTCTCTTAAGGTCTAGATGTAAGGTTAGTAACTTTGAGTCTGGATCTAGTTGTAAGAGTGGCATTTGACATAGAAGCTAATACTACTATTAGAATGTTTCTGCAGAAAACGAGCAAACGTACATCTAGAATTTCAACTAAAACTAAATGCACATTAAGTGGCAATACAATTATTTGTGATATTCAGACGTGTGTCATGTATAGATCATAGAAACTCAAAAGAGTCATGATAATTACCAAGCAACAACTATCATTGATCCCTAAATATCAATTTCCAAGTGACTTTATTGACTATGAATCATATGGACTAGAAAAAGCATATGGAAATGTTTTCACAGCAACTGCATAAATAGAATATTTGACTTTTCAATAGGGAATAATCATAAGCGTGTATTTTTTACAAAAAGAGCGATTAATTGGTGGAGACGATAAAACCAAGTTCTCTTGTGAAAAGGAAAGTTTAGTGTATTAATCATAGAGAAAGCTTGATCTTTTTTTATCTAATCAAACTTATCTATATTCAATAGAAAAAATTTAGGAAATTCTGCATGAATATGTCTGTCTGAACAAATACTTTCATCTTTTACATCATTTGACTTGATAAATACGAAAAGTAAGTTCAGTGAATTTTTTTGTAGTCTTATCCGTTGCCATTCTTTTAATTGTTAAAACTAATTACACATAATCTATTTTCAATACCAAATCAGGAGAAAAAAAAACGAGACAAAGCATTCAAAAGATTATTTGAAAATGATACAAAATTTCATACTGAACAATTTGAAATATTTATATATAAATATAGCTCGAAAGAAAAACAAGCAATTTAAGTAAAAATAGGAAGATTCACTCAGAAAACGCCTGGAAAATATGATTGTCAATATTTTGATAAATTTTTTTCTCTCGAGTTGACGATGATGATGAATACTGTCCAGTTTTTACTCCCTTTTGCCGATTATTGTAATGACGTAAAAGTTCATTTCGCCATTGAGATTTTGTGTTCATTAATATTTCCAATGGTGAATACTGTTTAGTATAGACACGATTAAAATCAATTTTCGACATAAATGTTGTTTGACGTAATTCATCCAATGAACATAATCGTTGATTGGGATTTTTCTCTAATAAATGTAATAATAATTGTTTGACTTGGTATTTATTTTCAAGTGCTACTGATGGGATATTAAACGTATGATTCAATACTTTATTGGCCATTGTTACGTGATCTTTCGTTGCCGACACCGGATATTCACCAAATAAACATGCATACATAAGTATACCTAAACTCCACCAATCAACACGATGATCATACGGACGAACGCTAAGAACTTCAGGAGCAATATCTAAAATATAAATAAATACATATATAAATATATATATAATGGATATGAACCATTCAATTTACATTGTAATGTTCCACATATCGTTGATGTTCTTTGTCCTAATGCAAGCCATTTTGATAAACCAAAATCGATTATTTTGATATTTCCATTTTCATCAAGTAAAATATTTTCCATTTTAACATCTCGATATATAATACCCTTACTATGTAAATAATCAAGCACCATAGCTACTTGAGCTATATATATTTTAACAACTAATTGAGGAAAGCGACGTACACGTAGCCACAATGATAATAGCTCACCATTTTCTACATAGTCAGTTATTATATATAAATAACGACGAGATTGCCAATAAAAATGTGTATGTACAATAAATGGATGAGACAGACATGATTGTGCTATTGTAACCTCGTCTAAAATTTATAGAACATAATGATTAACGAAATAAATTTTATATAAAATTTTAATATTGTCTCATCTAAATAAATATTTTGGTGAAAATTTCCTCTTCTTCGAAAGATTCATTCATTAACATCAATGTAAGAAGTTCGACATTCTTTGAAATAATTCCTTCGATAATTGGTCGTTTTTCGTATGTTGTACTCTGTTATTTTCAATTAATTTATTACAACAAGAAATTTATTTTAATTTATATCAAATATTTACACTAGAGAGTTTCATTGACTATCGAGTAGTCTGCAACTAACAATTGATCACGAGAAGTTGTTTTCTTCTATTTTTCTTATGTTGCAACGTCCATGAAATATTCGTAGTCGAATAGTATCAACAGAGATGTGATTACACGTATATGATTATTCTATACATAAAAATCTTCTTGTTTCTTACCTATTCAATGGAAAACTTCCCATCAATTATCAACTATGATCCGACACTCGAAGAAGTATAAGCAATATATACTATTATCTACGTTGTACACTAAACAACAATTTCTTTTTCAAAACCAGATTTCATGTGCACACATGAAATCTGAAATATGTCACCTTCAAGATAAAAGTAAAATCAGAAATGTGCATATTAAATAGTAAATCCAATACATTAGTTTCTGTTTTTTTGTCTTGGTTAAATTATTAAATCTTTTCAAATTTAGGATTCTTAGTATTTCATAAAAGAAAATAACTCGTAAAATCAGAATATGAAAGGAATGCACAAGTTTTTCGTCACTCTGACACATGTTCACACCAGAAATTTATATTTATTTTCTTTACTAAAAACGTTTAATCGATAATAAAAAATGCAATTTATTGTCGTCTATAAACTATTATTATCTATACGATTTATTCTGTGTTCTATTTTAACAGGCAAAATCAATGTCAAGAATGTTTTTCTTTCACAAACAAGAAATTTGTCCAATTATTTGTTCGAATAGAATGTTACTAGATTGAATAGGAATAGAAATATGAACTCGTTGAAATAGTTTCTTTTCATACACACACACACATTTATTGTCTCAAAAGAAACTATTCGAACAATACATCTTAATTAATTCAAACACTGATGTGTTCAATCTGAGATGAAACTAAGATTGATCATAAAATCTAAAGACTAAATAGTTTCATCACCATCTCTAATAGAATACTGATCTTCTTTCTTCGTCATAAATAATGTTAAAGAGCTTGGGTAATAAAGATGTAACAACTTATAAGGAATTCTCAGAAATGTCGACAGTCGATTCAATAAAAACACAACACTTCATGTTCTATATCTCAGGGAAATCGCAATATCAATGAAGACAACTTATTATTGTTCGAATCGTTTCATTTTAATTAAGTTTACCTTTGACTTGCTGAACAGCATTATCTTTAACAATTTGTGATTTACTCATTATTTTCATTGCATAAATTTGCTTGTCATGGATAGAACATACTTGTATCACATTTCCAAAGGCACCACGTGCAATAATATCAACAACCTAGTTTTTAGAAAAAAATCCATATGAAAGAAAAATTCAAACGAAATAATTTATCTTTGATTTAGTTTTACTTCAAAATCAGCTTCAGTCATTTGTCCTTTGATAGAAAATTCTGGTAGGAAAAGAGCTTCGTGTCCATGAACTGGAAAATTTGTACTAGAACGTCGATATGGATTTCTCAATGATGACGTTTGATATTTTCGACGTGATTGATTTCTGTACACTCCTGAATGTGTACCAAGATTACATTCATGATTGTTTTCATCTGTTACTGTTGATATTTGACGATTATTTTCTAGTGGACATATTGGAGATGCGGATAATGATGGATGTAAAAAATTAAAACTGCGAGAAAATAAACTGATTGTTCGATCACCAATTGATTGAAGACTGACATTAAGATACGATGATATAGTCTAAAAAAATGAATGAAGCTGAAAATATCTCATTTGTATGCAATCGTCAATTATTAACATTCCAACGATGATTACGAAATACAAATGGATTTCATCAATCCGTCGCTCTAAATTATTATGAGATTCCTCTCAATTTAGTCCTTTATTCTTTTTTTTGTGCCTTTGATGCCGACCATATTATACGTTATTATTCAGAAATATTTGTTTTATTGTGACACATAGAAAAAGCGAGTAAAATTGCATTAACTTTACTGATTATGAAGCCCCTTGTGTTACTATGTATTTACCATAGATGACTGCTAACTTGTTTTGTCAACAATATATATTAAAGTAAACAATAGTGACAGGAATTTTAAGAAATTTGAAGGACAAAAAAATAGATCTCTTGAAATCAAGGAAAAAGCTCAACATCATAACACTTACATATGAGACAAAAACTGAATTTATATGTCTTCATCACGGTGAATCAAATGAAATCGAAAATTCTTCATTTGATCTGATAAAATATGTAGACTGTCGTTTTCTTTTTATTTAACTCTCTAGTTATTTTAATTATTATAGAAGGATAAACTTCTCTAATGGAAAACGAAAAAAGATTTCACATTTGTTCACGCTTCATCACACCAACATGGGCAGTTATTCTTTCTGTTCGATCGAATTCTAATTAAAATTTATAACCTATTATAGTGAACATATCTAGAAAATGCCGTAAGACATAGGGATCGTTCAAACGAAAACGATATTGTAAATTTCATCTGTGTGTATACGTGAACATATGCGTTTTTGAAACTAGATCATATCGAGTTTTAGACACATGTGAACGAAATTCAAGTTGATTTTCATGAGCCATGATTACATATTTCTATCGAAACCTCTCGTGCATTGTGTTCTTTTCGTTTCTTTTTTTTTTGACACTTATGTCACAACAGGTTGTTCACTTAAGAGAATACTCTTATCAATATGAACTACATAAATCGATCAAAAGGAAAAAGTAATGAAATGCAAACAAAATCACTTGAGCATATAAATCATACCTGTGGCTTTTTTGTTTTTTTATCGAGATGTACTTGCCGTGTATGTCGACGACGAAATCTAGATGATGGACCATTCTTTTTACTAATGCTACTCTGATACGATGGTGTATCGTGTTTAGTATTAGTATGATCGTTATTTGTTATATAACAACTTAATTTTCGATGATGAAAAGAACGTTTATTTTGATGATTTGTTAAATGTGTTGAAGAACTTTTATTGCCCATCGAATAACATCGATCGACATAGCATGTTTTTATTGAAAATAAATTGTATTCACAATAAAATCGTCATATAGAGATAGATGAAATGTGACACAGATGCTTTCAACGTTTATGCTAAAACGATAAGAAAAAAAGTCGAAGGACAAATGAATTCAATGGCATTTTTTCACGTATATATATATATATATATGTATATAAATGCATACGTGAGAAAGATATTATATTGTAGATATAAAAAGTGGTTTGGCCTTTTTTTTCGCTATTAGATATTATGCGTATTCTCTATATGTATATCAGTAGGAAAAGAAAAAGATTGTTAATATAACAAAAAGATATGAATATGATGATACTCCATACTTTCATTGTCATATGAAAAGAAAAGGATCGAAAAGAAAAATTTAGTTTGCTCAAATGCTTAGTAAAGACAAATGTAGACACACACTTGGCATGAGAACCGTACAGATTTTCTTAATTGTTTGCATCTTTGCGACTGCACGCACATGCAATAATGCAGTTAATGAGGTAATTTCTTCATCTATCACTATCTATCTACATATATATATATGTGTGCATGCGTAAGTACGCCGTGGATTTCATCTAATCTCGAATAGCTCAAGTTTTGTGCTTCATGCTGATTGTTGTCATATGTTCTGCATGCTTTGGCATGAGAAATCTATGCAAGATGTTCGTTCGTACACTTATATGTTGTTCATAATAGGAAAAACTCGGCATACATAACAAGAATGTTATACGTATAGATCGATTAGGAAAAAAAAGAAGAAAAGAAAAGCAAAGATAACAATATAGACGAACATGAACAGATCTAGCTTCATCATCCAATCATCAATATGATGTAACCTGCTAAGAATTTGAAGTGAACTTAAAATATAAGATGAATATATTACTTTTCTCTGTGCAACTGTCAACTGTCGATCATTATGGAAATAAATCTTTGCATTTTACCATTACGTTTAGACAGGAGCAATGACAAAACAACTACAAGTAACTACGTATAATTAAGTACTTCTCTTATCTCCACACAACTATCACTGAACACGAATATTCGTATATATATTTTAAAGCTCTCAACGATTCGACGCATCAAATTTAGTTCGGATGGAAAAAAATCAATAATAGCAGCTGGTATCATAACTATTAAGTCGTTAAAAAATGATTCAAATTCAAAAGTCATGATTACTGTATTGATGTCTCCTCTTCCATATGAATGAATAACTAATAAAGATTGGTATCTAATCTATATTAATGAAGAAAATCAAAAGATCCATGTAGAACAAATAGTAATAGCAATGATCTTTATGAATACATACATAAGTGTTCTGTTTGGAGAGAAACGAAGGATAGAGAATGATAATGACGAAGAGCATCGTTCGGTCGTTTTACTGTTTAATAATCAGACAAACGGAGAAAGAAAAAAGAACTGAATAAATAATATGTGTATGTGAGACTGATGAGATGCAATGCAATGCAATGTAATGACGATCGATTGCATGTATGCATGTATGTATGTATGGACGTACTGATGGAGTTGTCGTGTTGGCCAATATAAGCAAAAACGGGAGATGCCGCTGTTTCGTGGAAAAAAACGGTTTCGATTACTGAAATAGGTTTTCTCGTTTCGTTTCAGACAAACTTCGTCCTACACCGTAAACAATCAAGAAAGAAAAAGAGCGACCTCTTCTTCTAGCAATGTAGACCCTTCTCTGCTTTATCTTTCATCATATTTTTACTATAAAGACCTATCATTATAATTTGTCTTCTTCTTCTTCTTCGTCTTTTTCTTTCTAGATCTTCCACTTTCTTACTCGATACACGGCATGTAACCCCGTTTCTTTTGATTTTATTTTAAGCGTGCCTATCTCGAGTCCATTATTATTTGCTTTTAAGTTTTCTCTTTCTTTTTATCTATTCTGTTGAATCAAACAATACTTTATTAATTGTAAGGTATCATGTTAAAGTCAAGTGCTGCATCTGGAAGTTATGATACAGTCATATAAAATTCGATCGACCTGTTCTATCAATCGTCTCGAAAGAGTAACAGAACATTATTCTTGCCAAAATTACAAACACATGATCGAATCAAATAAATACAGACATATTCTTTTTATTACGTGCTCTAATGCTAGGATTGATATGATTTCTTATTGGAAAGTAAAAATGTCAACTTAGCGTTGAAATAACAAAAACAGACGGTTTTAATCTTATGAATTGTTTATATTATTGTTGTAATTTAGCATTTAAAAATGAGAAAAAAACGAAAAGAATATCTGGTTATGATTAATTTTAGCTGACAGAAGAAGAACTAATTTTGTATAGTGCTTTTAGGATGATTACTTCTTACGATATTTTATAGTTTTTCGTAAGAAATACATCAGAAAAATAATTCATACTATAAAACAAAACAAAAGAATAGATAAAAGAACGATTATATGCTGACATGAAGATATTAACAAATAGAATGTTAAATTTTCGAATTGTTTCTTTTTTTTCCTTCACCTCTCTTGACCTCTTTATGGCATGATATTGTATATAGAACAAAATTTTCATCTTGTCAACACTTCTGATTCTTCTCATGCATATGTATCATTGGATCGTGAAAAAAGAAAAGTTCTGAAACATTATTTGTTTTTGTCAAGTGCCTATTTCTTGTTTGATCCTATTTTATGTATTAGCACGATACGAGAATTATCACATACTCTGACATCGGATGATGTAGAAGCGTTAAATTTCTCTTTATTAATCGAGTTTATTGTTTTTGTACATCTGTCATTATAAAAATGATGCTTCATTAAAGTATAGAAATGATAGTCTATAGAAGACATGTAGGTAACTTATCTGGCTCTGTTGAACGACATACATTTCATACTCAGCAGATAATCATTTCAATGAATCAAAGAAACTCGAACAATTCTTTCCGTATAGTAAGAAATCTTTCAAATGATTGATCATTCAGCCTAGTGCCTCGTGATGTTATACTCGTGGGCGATCTTATAAAAGCACACTGAAGTATAAAAGCAAAAACTAATCTCAGAACACAGTCACAAACATGTTCGAGATTGCATACATAATATCAACACAAATGAAGCAAAAATAAACTGCAAATCAATCGGACTATGCATGCTAAATATTATTACTCCGGTTTCTGAATCAAATTTGTGATTTTTTGTTAGAAACATGATGAGCACCTACCTTCGAATTTTGAAAACGAGACAAACTTGTATAAACATGTTTATTGCAAACAATATCAAATACACTCTCGATATATATATATATATTTCGTTGACAACAACGAAAACAAACTTAAGTTTTCACAATAAATTGTTCGTGTTTAATTCTTGATTCATTCAAATTAGTTCGAAAATTAGATAGCATTCTATTTCAAAGTAGAACCATCGTATTTCTATGACAGTATAACATATATACCGTTTCACCGATCGGTTAGTCACGATGTTCAACTTCATGATTCATACGTGTTTTCATAATAAACTCAATTCTGATTTGTAAAAAATCTAGCTGTTAAACACTTGCCTTGTAAGTTGATCTTCTTATCATTTGTATGCATTTTTATTAAAAAGACTTCTTCCGATTGTTCCCGTCAAGAAATGTTTCTATTGATTAAAAATTAATGATTATATAGACACATTGATGATTGAATAAAAGAAAAAGAGTTCTTGCGCGTAAAATTTGTTTTAGAAGTTCTCACTGAATAGTTAGTTCATGTTGTTGAATTATTAATTAATGTTGACTGTTTTCTGTTTGTGTTCGAACATTCTTGATCTGTTTTCTGAGTTAGTTATCTTTATGGAAATGCTATATTTCAGAATACATATATTTGAATAGAATTTTCTCTTATGTTTAAAAGAAAATTTCTTATGTTTCTAATCTGTATTCTATTATTGACAGATGGTAGACTATATATTGAATTACAATTTTTATGCAAGCATTAATATGAATAAATAATGAAGAGATTCGAACAAAAAGAGAATATCGAACGGATTCTCTTGTTTCTAGAGATTAGCAACATCGAATTCAAGAGCATGGTAAATGAAAAACTATGTATTTTAATTATCAAACATGGATAATTATTTACCGAAGTGAGTTTCAATACTGATGGAAGTCTTCGTTGTCATAACCTCGATGTATCTAAATGCAAACTGTTAAAAAAGCCAGGCTGACATTTTTTAAAACGAGAAAAAACACGTCGAAATCAATATTTCAAATGTCACAGACAAAATATCACGGCTGTTTTTTTCAAGATTAATAGCAGTACACGATTTACTCTGAGATTCATCATCTTTTTATCTTTTCTTGTTAATCAAAACGTGATTTATCTTTCGTTTTCGTGTTTCAATAAGCACATGTATCGTATTATTTTTCAATAACAGAAAAATATCGATAGACAAAATTTTTATGTATACATATATATATTTTTTTTAAATTTTATAAACGAATGAATATGGACACATAGCACCACAGGTTTTCTTCTTGAATGGATTATTTGCTCTTCCTCTCAGTTTCACCCTCCTCGGATTTAGAAAGAAAAAACACACACACTTACAAACATTCGGAACAAAAGCAGAAACAGACCCAGCTCTTTCCGAGAAGTTAGAATACAAGAAAATGAAATATGAGTGAAGAAAACAAATCATCACTCATCTTTACAAGAAGAACAATAACAAAAATATTTTGATATAATATCAATTGATTAACGTTCAGTGTCTCTCACTGTATTTTCAATGAGCAAGTATACAACACATACGCGGATATACACAAGTACGCATCATGTCTTTATCTATACATAAATATGTGTAAATGGTCGACTAGCGAACCAGAACGCCCTGAGCAAGTTTTGCATGATTATTAAGGATATGTTTCATACCATTATAACAACGATTGCCAGGTGTTACAGAACATGATGACGGACAAGAAGCTTGTGGAAATATAAGACGAGTACATGGTTTAGTTAATAATAATTGAGATGATGTATTCATCCTATTCTCTGACGATGATGATGACGACGACGATGACGATGATGACGAAGGTGAGGATGAAGGCGATGGTGAAGACGATGATGAACTACCACCATTAAGTTTATTTTGTATAGATGTATGCGTTTTATGTCGTATATGATTAGCATAAAATGGATTTTGTAATAGAACAAGCATACATCTTGGTGGTACAACAATTTCAGGTCGTTTACTTATTTCACCAAGGCGACAACCTGGATGCCACACAAGTATTTGTGCACTGTTGGCCTGAATAAGAATAAAACGAGAAGAAGAAAAAAATTAATAAAATAAACCCTGAAAATAATGATCATTATTCGAAAGATCAATGTCAAATGCACCTGGAAAGAATACTTAAAAAAAATGTACACTTACATTAGGTGGATAGAGAACACAAGTTGGTATGCGAATATTTTGTTTAAGAATTTCGGGTTGAATCGGTATTGGATCAGATACAAGTGTAGCACGTGAACCTTGAGGCTTAGTAGGATCAACATTTATTTCAAGATCCATTTGCCAACTGATTGTTTTGAGTACGAGTATTGAACCATTGCGAGCATTCATTGCAACAAGCCATGTATAAAAACTTTGATGACGTTTAACATGTGTCAAACGCGATAAACGTTCATTACTCGTTGGAATATCCCATGTTATGTGAGGATAAAAATTATCGTTCATAAGTACTTTCAATGTTGTATAATCTGAACATGGTCCTTGAATTTCGATCACTTCAGATTTTGAACCATAAAATGGATAATTACGTCCGTCAGAATCCGATATCATTGGATTGTGACCCGACATTAATTGAGGAAACTCCCAACTTGAATAGCCACAATCACCATATCCATTAAAAAAATCCATACGTGTACATGATTGGATCCAACCTATCTTCCAATGCTCACCTTCATCTAATGGAGGAAATTTAACTGTAGCCGTAGCTCTACAAATTAGATAAGAAGGGTATTCTTTCTTGCTTCTGTCCAGAAAGCAAAAAAAAAGTCTGTAACAAGAACTATTTAACAATTACCGAAAATGTGGCGTTCGATATTTTAAAACGGCTGGACTTTTTTCATCAATTACTGTTGGACGACTTTCAATCTTAGCATCGAGCTCTTGAATACGTATGGGTAACATTGGTTTTGTTACATTTGATTGTGATTGTGATGATTGATATTGAAGTTTTTCTTGTTGTACTTGATCTTGTGGAGGTTTTTCATGGTTTACTGTTCGCATGACAATAGCCCGCTTAGCTTTATCAATCAACTGGCCCATTACATTCATACCAGCAATTGTTGTTGTTGTCGTTGTTGTCGTTGTTGAGACAGCCTGTTGCTCTGGTTGCTTATACTGTTGGACATTGACAAAGGCCTACATCAAAGACACAAAAAAAATTCGAATGTCAATTGAAATATTTAATTTTCGTATATGAACGTATTGTATTCTTATCTGATTCGTGATTCATAGTTAATTATTCGTAGGACATACATTCACATACACACATACATTTGTATATACATATACGCATGTAAAGATATGCATAGAAGTACTTGCCAAAAGTTCATTTCCTTATCTATGTCTTTCGATGCATACCTGAGTTGAAGTAGAAACTTCACCAGCTCGGTAGCTAGTGGTTGGATAGGAATGTGAATAACACTGCATGGTAGTTCTTTTTTTTTCGTGAATCAAAGAACTTCAATAAGAATTAGCGACAATAATAATAATGTTAATAATAATAATAGTGTTGAATAACTACTATTACAATATATACTTGTTGCGGTAGATGTTGTAAAGTGAAGTAAACATAGAAATGCACTCGTTATTTTGACATCTATGATGATATTGAAGTAATGTTGTCCTTCAAGATCTCATAGCCTCCTGTTGCTTGATCCTAAACGTGCGCGTAACATTCGTCTTGCCGCCTAATGTAAGAGAATAGCCTTGATTTTTTTTCTTTTTCTTTCTCTCGATTCGGCTTTCTTTTTCTTCTTTTTCTGTATGTCTACTGGATTCTCGCGTTTTTTTTCCTTCCCTTACTAAATGACGGTGACGACGACGATATAGACAATAAATATCTAGTCTATCTGCTATAGTTTGCGCATCATGATCAACAAGAAAAAAAAACGTATATATGCCACCGAAACGAATAGTTAGAAGAAGAAAACATCATTATATCACTTAACAAGCATACAGCTAACATATTCATGTATCTATGACTGTCGTCAAAAACAAAACATGTTTACGAACAAATAATTACGTATGTGTTAATCGAAAGAATATATTTTCCATATAATTGAAATTAAAGTATTGTTTTTTTATATACGTACAGTAATAACACAAATAATTTGAAGAACGTAATACACAATCATATAATACAGCCAATACGTTAATTCGATAGTTTCATTTTGTTGAACATCATCATCATCATTACTAACTACCATCGTAATCATTGTCGTTTCTTTTCTTATTTTTTTTTGTTTCAAAATTTTTTTTTTATTAGCTAATATTTTAAGTCAATTATAAAAGTCGTCGATACTCATAAAGGAATGCTGTTCGATGCACATTAAATGTGCAAAATATAAAATATAATATTCAAAAAAAAAAAGAAGTAAAGTTCAACACATACAATTTTACTGTACTATATGAATGAAAAGAGGAAAAGACTGAAAGATGAAAAAGAAGCAGAGAAAAGAAAAAGAGAAAAAGAACGAGAATGCTAACGTTTTTCTTGTTGATGTCGCCTTTCGATTTCAATCGTAAGGTATGAAGCAGGGAATAAAATGAAATCGAAATGCAAAAAAAAGAACCTTAATGAAATATAAATGAGCGTCACAAACACAATGTTGAAACACGCTACTATGATTTAGTCATTGAAGTTATAATAGTGATAATCGCGTGAAGTATATGCGTACCAATACACGCTATGAAAGCATTTTACATCAAGATACGATTGAAAGCGAGTGAATGAGTGAGTGAGTGAGTATGAGCAATAGAACAATAAGAGAGATACATACAAAGCGGATCGCGAGTAGGTGAGACGAATCGTTATATATATATATATATATATTGAGCTATACAGTTTTTGTACCCGATTTAGTAAGAGTGAGAGGGAGAAACATGTAGTACATGTATGCATACATCTATTCATATATACATATATCTATCTATATATATATATATATGTATGTATATTTCTATGCTAACATCAAGACGAGCAACATTTGTTCTTCTGGGATGCTTAGATGTCTACGTTACTGTACAATGTAGATCGGGCAAATATAGGAATGTTTTCCATCTGTTTATAGATTGTTTTTGAATTAGTTCGATTATTATTGTTGTTTTCTCATAAGTTTCTATATTTGGTATTGAATTTGCATTTCTATTATCATATGCAGTGTTCGTTTCATCATATGAAAAACATAGATGATCAGTTGTAGATACTCTGTCTCTGTTTAATATTTACGATTGACAGAAAAAGAAAACAAGCTATTAACTTTCTTTTAAATGAACAAAGCAATGTGACATTGAACCTCTATGGACAACACATGATAGTTGATATTAGTATCAAAATATTTGTGCATCAGATTGTTTTGATTATTCAATAAAAATCAAAATGTTAAACTTTGCACGCTTTTCTATTACATTTCCTTGTTCTGTTTTATTTTTTTCATAATCAAAGTCTATAGAAAAGTGAAATATTACCTTTCTTTATTCTTGAATTCGACCACCTGGTATGTCAAACGTGATGATGACAAAAGAGCACATCTGTATTACTGTCTTTCCTCGTCACATGTTAAAGAGAAAGAGTGTAAAGGAAAAGGTTTCATTTTCTTCGAGTTGCATAGGGTTTGCGTATATGTGCGTACGCTCACGCACGTTCTTTCGTTCACGGGAGACAACGACGAAATTGCAAATAGAGTCTATTTTTCCCTCCCCCTCTCATTTCGCTCTCCTCCCATCTAATGCCTGGCTAAATACGAAGTGATCTATTCCTCTCTCTCTCTCTCTCTCTCCCTTCCTCTCCATCTGCAATCGACGACAACGCACACAAATAACAACAACAGATGATTTGCGGGAAGAAAAAGAGACTAGTAAATTAATTGTATACATGATGCAATAGTTGTTGAAATAAGATAACTTTCCTTTATTATTATTTTGTTCGTATCCCCAAGGCAAAATCATGTATAGCTGTTATAAAACAAATAAAGATGTTTGTGTTAAATATGAACTCATACATTTGTCTCGAGAGACTTACTTCAAACATCATAGATTTTGAAGTGTTCTCTTTGTTACTCGCCAATAATTATGTATTATATGAGACAAAAAGTAATGCAATCTGTACAAAGATAAATTATTTAATTAAAATCTATGTTATTTGCAAACGTGTAAATTAATTATTCATCTTAGACGGATACATAGTATTGTGGAAATAACAAAACTATGACTGTTTTGTTATTGTGTTTTCATCATAATATCGATCCGCTGTTTTTATTACCCCTGGAGATTATTGTGACCTTGCAATCTATCAACAAAATCTTCTTGTTTTATTGATCAAATATCTACATTTGCAATATATATATATATATATGAGGAAAAATGAAAATAAAATCAAGGATTAATAAATATTTGACATAGGAAGAAAATTGTTCTTATTCAATATATATTATATATCAACGAATTACATTATTCAACAATCGTTTTAAATACAATCAGATTAATTATTGAATTAGATTCACGAAAACTTTTATGGTAAAAATTTGAATGAAATTTTCATTCATGTAACCTATTTGCTGTTGGACAGGTTTCATTCAAAGTCGAAGCAAGAAAAAGAAAATTCAATTGAACACGTGTTCATTTGCAACCCTATTGAAGTCAAGTCAAGTCAAGACAGTTTTTTTTTCGTTCTTCGAATTGCAGTCGATGCAAATGTTCGAATTATTGATTAATACATTCATGAAAGACATTACTGTATAGATTCCTTGGGCTTCATTTGTATGACATTTCAACGTACAATAGTTGTTCAACGATGTTAATAGTAGACATATTGATCTTTTCGAACAAGAAATATAATTATATTCGAATGATGTGTACACCTTCTCTTTTTATGCAACATTCGAATATATGTTAAATACTTTGTATGAAATTAAAGCTTCTTCTTTTCTTTTGTTTTTCTTATTGTTGTTATGGATCGTAAAACTAATTTTAATTTCATTACAAATGCTATATAGCTTTGTTTTTGTTTTTCAACATATTTTTATTAATATTCATTCGAAATCAATTACTTATACATTATATCAAACAAACGATATATGTCAACATAATTGGGAAGGATCAACTTGTTTACCGATCGGTCCTCTAAATAAAACAAATCAGCCACTATTAATACAACTTGATACTAGTAGCAATAAAAATAATAATCCTTGTCCAACACAAACACTTGTCTATATTCGTACTCGACAATGTATATATTGTTCGAAACATTTTTATGATATTCATTGTACTTATCAACGAATACGACGAATGATTCCAACAGAAAAAATACATGTTCATCGACATAATTTAACATGGACTGGTATGGGTCTTCTTGGTATTCTCATCATAGGTATTCTATTGACATTATTTTATATCAAACGATCACAAGCACATACGAATCTATTGGAATTAGTTAGGCAACAAGAAAACTCGAGCTCTAATATTAAATCAATCAATCATATAGATATGCCCCGACAGGTCAAAACAACCTATATCAATCAACCACCACAATCGATTTGTTTGACTTTAATGAAAAATATAAAAACGACGAAATGAAAGAAGAATAATGATTTTGAACATTTCGCAAGAATGAGCACACAAGACAAATGTTAGACATAAAATCTTTGTCTAGAGAAACACCTTTTTCTCATTCAAATGACTTTCTCTTCACTTCAATTTCGAGACTGTCATTTTCTTGAAATGTACTGAAGTGTCAACGATTAAGTGCTAGAAAAGTTTTAACTGTGCGAAGCCGTATAAGCCCTAAAAAAGCTTACTTTTGGGAACCCTTGCCATTTGTAGATGGCAATTCTTTGAATGTTTCTTGTTTATTGATTTTACGAACATTTCTTGAAAGTTGTTGTTTATCTTCATATTCGATGCATGAGAAACGATAATCTGAAGGAATTTAAAAATGAGTAAAAATGAATGTTTAAAGAATGAAATTCAATTTATTTATTTTTTCGAACAAAGCAATCTTGAACACATTACATGCGAATGATGTCATCGATTTTTCTAAACAAAATTTGAAAGCCTTTCACTAACGAGAACCAGAAAAAAATGGATCAAGGTTTTTGTTCGTAGTATATCCAAGGTTCTATTTCTAGTGAATGAGTTCTAAGAACGAGATAATTTTCAAAGAAAAAAGAAAAAGAAACCACATCGTCATTTAATTATAGTTGTCGAGAAATTCGAAGGTCGCAAAAAGGAAATTTGGTAGTTTCTTTTTGTGGAAAGGCGAGACTTCTTAGCGAGGACTTACAACAAAGTATTGCCCTTTTCTGACTCTGACATTTTTCTAAAGGAAGTGTCACTGAATTGTTAGTCAGTCCCACGTAATCTTAGAGGGTTGCTTAGACTATCATACAATCAAGGACGAATCCTTTTGTCTATATATTCAGCTGTTCAAGTTTAATAACAATAAAAAATTCCTATTCATCTCATAACTCATTTAAAAATTATATTATGCACAAAGAATTTACTATGTACATAGCAATCTATCCTTCCTAATACTTTACTTTAAAAACAACTTATTATGTGAGACAATGAGGATGAAAATTAGCAGGTCGTCAATAGAATTACGAACGAGTTTGATGTGATAAAGCCATTGTATCATATCTCATAATCATTTATGAATTGATGAGTGCTGTCTATAGTATTCCTATCATCTAAACGCTTCGTTCATAGCCTCAAGTTAATGCTGTGTTATTTTTATAGATTGATTTTTCTTCATTCAAATGGTATGTATGTTCTTATCATCTTAGTACTCACTATCTATGAGATTATAATTCTAGAGAATTCAATTAATTTGATGCTCAATTATCTTAATTTATGACACGCAATAGATATCTATCTCGTAATAGAAGATCTATCGTATTCGTTTTCATTTTTTTTCTAGATTAGACACAAGATATTGGAGTATTTTTTTCTACTCTCTTTTATTTATATTTATATTTACATGAACTTTTCGTATAGAGGATGAAACAAAAGCAACACAGTAGAGTCTTCTTCTTCCATATATCACAGAACAAACTGAATGTGCAATGTGAATACATTAAAAAAACAACGTGCGAGAGAAAGAAATCATTGTTCGACACACTCATACCAACACACAAAGAATTATCCATCTCTGTCTGTAGCAGATACATACAAGTAACGAAAAAACTAATGAAAACAGGTTTTTTTTTTCTTTTACATATGACAAGACAAACAAAAACAAAAATTGAATGTATAAAAGAGAGCATACAGAAAAAAAGCGAAAAGAACAATGGATTGTTCTGATTGGTGAAAAACAAAAAGAAAACAAGATAAAAAGAAACCGAAATTGAAAATTTAACGACGATGTTCACGAGAATTCGAACGATGACGAGCAGCAGATTTATGATGATAGACATCTTCATTTCGACGATGACGATTATTTCGATGAGGATTGAAGTTTTTATCATTATTCTGATAAGCATATGATGTTGTTGTGTGACGAAGAAATGCATTTATTTCTTGTTCGTACTATTATACATAGTATATAGATACTTATTAAATTTTAGAATGATCACGAGATTTCCACTTACCTCAGTTGGATTTCGAGAGCGAGATGGTACTGAAGATGTTGTTTGAGGATAGTACATATCCATAGGAACTTCATAACCACCACTATGCATTGGTACTGGCATACCACGATGATCATAACTCATAGGATAGAATGCACTTGGATCATAAGCCATCGGATAACCCTAAGTGAAAAACAAAGAAACATTCGTGCTTTGAACAGTCGAGCTAAAATCTCAAATATTAATTTTATAATCTTCATCGACACGTTCAGATAGAGTTATACATCCATACATCGCGAAAAGGATTAGTACATGTCTAGTTGCTGCTGAGTCATAGACAGAAAGATCATAGAAGGAAAACATCGAAAATAAATATTTGCTGATGATTAGGTATCGCTATTTATAGAAGAAAAACTCTTGTATGGTTGATTTGAATGTATTTTTTCCTATATATAGTCAAAATATTAGATAAATAAAAATTTTCAAAAATGACTGCAAATTAGCATTGGATTTTTTAGAATGCATCGAAAGTCAACATCGAACAACACTGATCGAGATAATGATATTTTCTAGTCTTACGCAAAACTTGATTTTGAACATCAATATCGATGATTTCAGATATAGATTTATATACTAGAAGTGTATTAGAGATCAGTTATATTTAGAAATTCTAAATTTCTCACTAACGTATTGTCTATCTGTGTACGCATCAATCAAATACTTCTCTATATCAGATGCTCATATATTAATATCTGTCTTTATCATAGAGAAAACAGAAATGACAGTATAAATAATACATGCTGTTTTCTCGAGACAAAACTTACTCCAGATGGGAACATTGTTGCACCAAAACCAGCATATTGTGCATGATTTGCAACTAAATGATTCATGTATTCTTCATATGTCTAAACAAGAATCAATTAAATAAATATAGATAATACAAAAAACAAAGAAAAATTTTATATCGTTGTACTACCCCACTACTAAAAATTTTTGTCATCGTTTTATTAGTACTATTATGTGACGTTTGATCGCCGTTATTACGATGTGGATGTTTTCGAATTGAATTACTTTTGCCAATACGATCGGAATGTGATGATCCTAATGTTAGACAGAAGCAAATTAGTATAGAATCAGATACAAAGATGTGAACTGCAATCATAGAATTTTCATTTGATCCCATATTGTAGCTAGAAGATAAAACATACTTGATCGTCGTTGACGCTTTCGTGTTATATCTTTATTTTCACGTTCTCGACTTCTTGATTGTTGATGTCTAAATTAAGATTAATAGAAGAAAAAAAACCGATGACAAATTTTTATCCGTTTGGTTATTGTCTACTCGTGCATATACATTAAAAAATCATATTCGTTTCTGCTGCATATCATCATCATATCTATCTAATTCTCAAAGTAAATGAAAAAAAGGAATCTTGCTTTCAACATAAAGGGGTTTGAAAGAGGTAACAATATCTTGTTGTTATTTTTCTTTCTTATAAAAAATATCCATGCGTATTTATATACATCTATAGATATCTATATAATAGTCTGTGAATCAGACATAGTTCTTTTTGAAATAGATCATAGAAGTTCTTCGATGAATAGATATGAAATGATGTACTTTCATTTCTTTTTCTTTCTTTCAAAGTTCATTAAATAAAGCCGGCTTCATATTGTATTATATACCCATCGTAATATTTGTGTGTTATACATATATGTATAAATGTGACCAGTAGATGTATGGAAAAAGAAAGGATATCTCCTCTATCAACCAACGGCTATTTTTTTAAGTTCTGTACTGAAGAAGGTTAGAGAGGATATGATAATCGAATGCGTAAGACGAATAATTATTAAATAAAGAGTCACGTCTGACCTATGACGATTATGATTTGATGGTGATTGATGATAATAACGATTCGTGGAACGACGAGATGACATATCTGTTGACGTTGGTCGATTTTTATTAGATTTATTTTCCGACGAACGATTATTAGGATCGTTTGATGTTTGTCGTCTAACGACTAATGACGATGATGTTTCCAACATTAATGGTGCAGGTGGTACATTTATCGGTAGTGGTGAACGTGATCGTGATCGAGATGAAAAACGTTTTTTATTATTTTTAGCTTTCATAGCTATTGACATGATATCGATTGATGGATCCGACGGAAAAAGACGGCATAATGCTTCAGCACAACGTGGTTCAAGTTCCTTAAATTATAGAACACATTGAGATATTACAAAAACAAATCTACAATAGAATTCTCTAAATTGTTGATAGATCACTTTTGAATTAAGACAATACAACTGCTGTACTGTGAGGAAGAGCAAAGAGACTGAGGAGATATACGTTCTTGACCGTTGCCTTGTGATATGATCGAATATTGGATTTTGGAGTTATGGCAAAATAAAAGTTATGGTTCTGATCAGAATAACTGATTGGTACTTACAAAATTTATATGTAGAAAAAAATCATAATTAAAATAGTTTATACTAAGTACTGTATATTATGCGTTTCTTCTAATCCGAACATGCGATGATAGTTTCAATACATGTTATAAAATTTATGTCATCTATCATTATATTAAATAGTTCTAATTTCGGGTACTAATAAATCACAAGATCTAACTCTTCGACAATAAAAATTTCTCTATATAAAACCTACAAGTTTTATGACAAAATAGTTTTTCGAAAGAAACCTACGACTTTCATTTTCAGAATCATCTAATTATTCTACACACAGTTCAAGAATATGGACATTTCGTGTGTACTCATTCATAGACTCTTTGATTGTACATTATTTACTTCGTTTTGATTATGAGACGAGTAAGGTCAAGATATTTTTTCTTATTTTGTGTGAGAAAAAAATTTCTTCGCTTAACTCTGCAAAATTATCTAGTGATTTATGATTTCGAAGACTGAGCTCATAAGTATAAGAAAATTTGCTACCTGGCCATCCCGTCCTATTTTAACTGGTTTGTTCTCATTCCATGAATTGAACAAATGTCCTGTTTTACTAAATGGTAAGCTTCGACTAAAACATACAATATTTGTCAAATGAAATACAAAATAAATAAATATATATATATATTTATGTTCGTCCAATATAATATTGGTTAATAATCACATACCAAGTAATCCAATCAATATGAATAACACCTGAAAACGAACGATTGCTCATGCCAGGTGGTAAAACCCAATTGACGGGTTCACTATCATGACGAGCTTCACATGACATACGAGCAAAACCTTGAAATGCTTTACTCTCAGCTACAGAAAACACTAGAATTACATTCCGATGATCCTTAATTTAAAAAGAAAAAAAAACAATATATTTTTCAATTATTTTTTCTTCAAGTCTTAGTCTATTTACTTGAAAAGCTCGATTTAATTTATGTTCATTAGCTGGTGGTGTCGACCAAACACCCTTTTAATAAATAGGATACGATAATGTAAACGTATATATTTTTATAAAAATAAAAAATTACTTTCGACTTTGCCAAGACAATGTTTTCTTCATTAACACTTTTAATTAAAAAGTAAGAAGCATCACTGAATATATGCCGAAGTGTAGCAGTTTCTTTAGGATCTAAAAGAATGATGCATTATGTCTTTTAATCAATCAAACGTATAAAAATTACATGAGAAAATAAAATCACCTCAAACGATAAATTGTAAATGCAGAGAATTATTTCTTTCATTCCATTATGAATATTATTAAGAGTATTACAAAAGATTTTAGTTCTTCTTAGAAAATGTCTAGTTCTCCCGGCTATGAACTATTTATATTCAGATTGTTTCGAAAAGAAAAACTCACTCAGTCGATCGATAGCATTTTATAACTATCTACTAGGGGATAAAATCATTAATAGAATCGTCATCCCATTGATATTTGATTTCTTACCATTTGTCGGTGTAACATGTATACGAGTTGGGAGAGCCATTTCATTTTTCACCGTTATCATTAATGTTGGCACATTGGCTGCTCTGCGTTTTTCATTTCCATTGGAATGTTTTTCTTGTTGTACTTTATCATTGGTTACTTCCATTTCGATACAATCGGATTCATTATCAATCGCTTCTACATTCAAATCTATTCAACAAAAACAAAAAAAAAACTCAAAATTTCATCGCATCTATTTAGGACTATTAACAAAAATATAAATCAGTTCGCAATCAATGTTAATAAATTCTTATCTACTATGTTTTTCAAGAAACAACTACCGTTTGTGGGCTGATGATTGGTACCACTGCTGCCGCTACCACTGCTACTACTGCTCGTAATACTGGTAGAAGATGCAGAGGAAGAGACACTGTCAGTTTTTCTACGTTTACCATTACAATCTGTATTGTCAATTGTATTTTCAATGACAGTAGCTTCATTTGTATTGGAACTATCGTTTTCGGTTGATATTTCAGTTGTTTGATCTTCATTACGTGCTTGATGATCAGTTTGTTCTATTATCGCTATTTCGTCATCATCATCATCATCATCATCAATATCATTATCAACACCAATAGCATTGTCATATATCTAATAGTGCAAACGAATAGATATGCATTATTAATAAGTTATGTAAGTACGAGTTTTTTTTTCTCCATTCTTACTTGGTCTTCTTCGATAGATACATTTTGCATTTGTTTGGATTCTACAAAAAGACACGATTCCAATAAATACTATTGTTATAGAATAATTCGAATGTAGCTGACATGATTGAATCCGAATTAGTTATATCATTTATCAATATTAAATTTCAAAATTCATTTTCTATTACTACCCATTTACGATTGTTCTGACAAAAGAACCGAGAATACGTTTGCATTAGGCAAGAAAATTTCATTTTAATAGTAAGTATTCTTCAATGATGAGGAGAAAAACAAAAAAACAGACCGAAACATTTCATTAGTTCCCGTTGACTTGGATGAAAGTTTTTTTTAATCTATATTCATGTTGAGCTGCATGAAGAACTAGATTACTCGAAGGTGCACTCTGTTCGTCTCGCTCACTATCATATGTATGAGCCCCTATTTGATTGCATAACGCGCGCTATAAACTTTGATGTGATCGTCGAGTTACTAATGGACATTAAAGCGAAAATAAAAGATCTTGTCTGGTTAAAAATTTACCAAGCTAAACACAAACAATAATATAGAATTCTGCTAGTATTCGAAACACTTGAAAGTGTCCATACGAAAAAATCAACAATTGTTTTCTCAGTGATTAGTTTTATTTACAGTTCCTTCGTTTAAATCAGTTATTTTAAATCTTCCGAAGAATCGAATTTCGATGAACAATAGTACATGTGAATAATTTTATTCAAACTTTCATAACGCAATATACATACTTGATGTTGATGAAAATTCATCTGCATCACTTTCTCCACAAACAAGATCAAGTTCAACTAAAAAAATGAGGATTAAAACAGAGAGGACCATTTCAGTCAATTCAACTTACCACCACCAGACATCTATTTCATATATAAATATATATTCGTATATACGTGCATATATATATATATATATATTTAATAAATCGCGGTTCAATAAAAAGTAAAAGGAAAGAACAAAATAGCCATATTGACACTTTTGTGTTTATGACCTCTATATTAACGTATATAACACATTTCTACATTTGAAAAATAACGCTTTTTTTCTATTTCGATGAAATTAGCTGTTTCTTTATTTAAAATATATTAATAAATAACTTTTATTTACTATTCAAAACAATTTCATGATCAAACAAAGTTTGGTATCATCAAACGATCATTGATTGGTTTAGATATACTCTTCGAATTTTTACATAAAATACTGATTTTCCATGTTTTTACTTTGCTTTGAAAATTTTCTTTTTGCAGGTCATCAGAAAAATCCTGATCTTTATTAACAACAAAGAAAAAACATGGGTGTAAGATTGAATTCGTTGACAACTAAAATAAATATTGTATATCTTGTAATTATTTAGTATCGTGGTATCCGTAAACATTTGAAACGACTTCATGCACCTAAACATTGGATGCTTGATAAATTGGGTGGTGTTTTCGCACCGAAACCATCATCTGGTCCACATAAGACACGTGAATGTTTACCATTAATTATCTTTTTACGTAATCGATTGAAATACGCATTGACATATAATGAAGCCAGAAAAATTTGTAAACAACGTCTTATTCAAATCGATGGACGTGTACGAACAGATTTTCTTTTTCCAGCTGGCTTTATGGGTTTGTTTTCTTCTATCGAAAAAACTATTATTTAAAAAACTAACAGATCATTTTTCTTCTGCATTTCAACTAGATGTTATTACTATTGAAAAAACCAATGAACACTTCCGTTTAATATACGATGTTAAAGGTCGATTCTGTGTTCATCGTATACAAGCTGAAGAAGCTAAAGTAAGTATTTTAACTTCAAGAAATTCCGTGCATGGATGCTTTACTTGCTAAATATCAAGTGAAACTTGAAAATTCTTATTTTCCGATATTTTCATGAGAGAAAGTTTTTCCGTTGAATGATTCATTGCCAACCGAAACCTGAATGTAATAAATGATTGAAAATACTAGCCTAATGCAGCAGTCATCAGGAATTCATCTCAACTTCATCTAGCATAGATTCTTCTGCAAATTTATGTGAAATAAGTTGTTTTAAATTTCATCAAAATGATTGAAAAATGAATACATCATATCATGAGTCTCTAGTATAGATAAGAAGATGGAATTGTTTAGTTTCAATAGCGATACATCGTAGAATATTAATGTTGGCGAAATTGAAACGTTGTGATACAATTGAAAATAAAAAGAAATCGAACTTGATTGATAGTATCGAAATATTCAATTGTGTATAAGTCATAGTCAGATAGAAAGATCGATTTTTCGAAAATTGAACCTGTTTTTATCTACAAGATTACATGCAATACTTTTAGTTAAGAAGCATCACTATCATAGCTGAATATTCATAGTAAGTAGTTAGGTTGAAATACTATTCAGAGTGGTAGACTTCGATGTAATACCAGTTACCTGGAAATTTCACTTTTTTTTGAGCATGAAAACTTCTCGAAAATGAACGTTCACGTAATTCTCATACAATAATCGATGGATGTTGAATCACATACCTCGATTGTGCAATGACACTGAAATAAAAAGAAACACCCTTGTGCAGATATATTGTATTCTATAAAATTTCTATATAGGAAAATAATTTTCAATAATCTTTACACATGCATATTTTACTACATATGTATGAGATCGATACAAGCATATGAATAGAAGTTTGAGAATTCTCATTAACATTTGTTTAGTATAAACTATGTAAAGTTAAATCATTACGTATGGGTCCAAAGAAAGTACCCTATTTGGTAACACACGATGCACGAACAATTCGTTATCCAGATCCACATATTAAAGCAAACGACACAGTACAAGTTGATATTGCCACAGGAAAAGTCCTAGATCATATTAAATTCGATACAGGTATTTTTTAAACAAAGTCGAGATTTTTGTTTTGTCTAAAATAATTCTACTCTAGGTAATATTGTCATGATTACCGGTGGACATAATTTGGGTCGTGTCGGTATTATCCAATCGCGTGAACGTCATCCTGGTTCATTTGATATTGTTCATGTTAAAGATGCAAACGGTCATACATTCGCTACTCGGTAAAAGTTCTTTGTTTTGTTTTATTCGTCAGCTAGATGAACTGTTTCTTATGTATTTTTCATAGTTTGGCATATGTTTTTGTTATTGGTAAAGGTTACAAATCGTGGGTCTCTTTACCAGCTGGCAAAGGTTTACGTTTAAGTGTAGCTGAAGAACGTGATCGACGACTCCTCGGCAAAACTCATTAGATATCAACAATGTTCTAACATCATATGAAAACAAACAAACAAAATAAAATAAATACCAATTAAAATATGATGTTTTTCTTTTGTTGTTTTTGTTCTACGCCTGATTGTTTGCCGTTGAGGAATAAATAATAAAAAGAACAGAATATACAAAAATCTTGAAGTATTTAATTTAAATACGAAAAAAACAAAACACAATATAAAAAAAACGTACAAATACAAGGAAATAGCTATGTATCTCATTGAATTTACCGCTTATTAGAATTGATCCGATGGAAAAGTACACTGAATTTTCAATTGAAAGAAAAATATTCTCCAGAGACAATATTAGCCAAAGAATTCGAATAAAAAAACAATCGAGCAACATCGAACATGAAATCCTCTAGAATCCATGCAGTAAAGCGCCTTTGAATTTTAAACCTTTTGTTTTCTACAGAAAGCAAGGTTTATTTGATACCATTAGCATGTTTGAGTTTGTATCATGCACATCACTACAAACCGGATGGTTTTATCTCGGTATATGCTGCCGATTGATCTCGAAACATTATCAGCAGTATTCATGTAATCTTTCGTTTTCGATCTAATTCGAATGCAATCCTAAGACTGATGACTAACCTTGGTTGTAACGATGATAATCATCGCATCCTAAGATGCTTATTTTCTAGGAAAAAAGTGATGGTACATTGAAGAATATCTGATAAAGGATAGAAAAATTTTCTAATTTTTTCTGTTAAAACATCATGATTATTGGCACAGTCACAATAGATAAAAAAATCATGTGCATCAAAAATTAATTATAAAGAAAAAGTAATACTGCCGCATCCGAGAATCTAGTACATCGCAAGTTGATCAACGACTTCATAGCTGTTTTTTTTGTCTACTCTACTCGTTTGTCTGGTATTAGTATAATATCAGTTGTCAGGCTATTCACTTGTGAGGTTATGTACGAACGAATTATGATAAGTCATTTAGTCAACGATAAGTTTTCCAATCCTAACAGATTTCGCAGTCATTTGCATTAATTGATTGAAAAGAATGAACGTATTTTCTGGGTATAGTATAATTTTGATTTTCATATTATCATGGACACATTGGTTCAGTGTGCAGAACACGTTACTACGACACAAATCTTCAAGATATTGCTCGTAAATCCATATATATAAATATACACCTCTTTTTTTAGTCACGTGTGTCTCGCGAATATTGTTGTAGAAGTTGATTGCGTTTTAAACAATGATCGAGATTAATTACTTTATATTTGATTCAATATGTATAACGCATATGCATTACTGAATTTCACTTGTAGAATTTCGAAACTTCCATGATATTTGTGCGTAACAACGATGCGTTTTATCAAACAACCGCCGATTTGAAGCACCGTCTGAAAAAAAAACACTGATTAATTGACAAATTTTCATATAATTTTATCACTAGTATCATCATAGAGTTTTGATGTGCCTAGATAAATCCGAATTCCTTTTTGTGCCTTCGATGATATTTCAATTAAATACATCATTATCTTACTTAACTTTGAATTAACTTCGTTTCTTCACACATACTTATTCCCGAACGAATAGTACTTTTATTCGAATTTCTTATGTTCATGATTCACTCTTCCTTCACCTGACAACTGATTTGCTTGCATCTATTCATTATACTCATGAATAGAAAATCCTGTGCGGTGAAAATCATAGGTTTCTTTGGAAAAAATTCAAATAAAATATTAAATAAATCGTGTACTGATTGTATTAGACAATCGTAGATCGACAGCAAACGGTTTGATTCAGCATATTTTCGTGATTATTACATTGGGGATACCATTACTAATAATACAATAGGAGAGCACGTAAAAATCTACGCAATTTTCGATGATGCAATGTACATTAAAAAGACATTTATCATATACAACGAACAACGATGTTGTACACATCTAAGATAATTAATCCAGATAAATTAGCCTTATTTTGAAAACAATAGATACTGAATCCAAATGAGATGTAATTTATCGATTGTCGAGAGTCTTCTGATATAAGAGTCTTTTTCTTCACGTTAAAACTTACCCAGTAATAACAACGTAATATACAAGGCGTGACTATTTGTAATGGATCACTTGTAGCATTGATGGTTGCCGTCTATTGTCAATAATGGAGAAGATAAATGATATCCATCAGTCTCTAAAATCTAAGTTAATTATTATTTTATCTTAGAAATTTGAAAAAAAAATGAAGATACTTTGTTTCGAATGTCAGTTCTGAATTTGAATGGTAACTTTCTTCAAACGATCGAATCGAAGGAATTCATCGGCATTGTTGAATTAATACAACTATCAATTCTTCTTAACTGTTCTTAAATCAACAAAGTCGAATAAAATAAACGACTGAAATGAAATTCGAAATTGTCCAAATCTTGCCATCTTCTTTGTTTCAATTTTTTCTCGTGTCAATCTGCTAATTAAGATTAATGAATAATTAAGCAAATCGATCAATGTTTTATTTGTACATAGGTTAGCGCGCGCATTATCCTATATTTCAATATTTATATTTAGAAAGTAAAAGTTTCGACAAAATTTATTCGATTGATTATAAATAATATGATAGAATTTCTAGTTAATAGGTCGTTTTTACTATACTCTCTATCAATAACTTAACATGGATTTCTTTGTTCTTTTTCTGACTCATGCATTGCCACTGTTGCGTAGATTTCTACATGGTCATAATTGATGAATGATTATAAAAGAGTAAGATCGAATAAGATTTAAGCATCGTTAAAATTTTCAACATTTGATTAGTTCGTTTTTTCATTGAAAAACAAATGACTTGTGATTACTATGTCTTTTTTCGATTTCTCTTATCGAATGCTTTTATTTAACGTGTATAATGCTTCATTGACACATTTTACTTTATTCAGAGATCAAATAATCTCATGTATTATCAACGTTGATTACTTTATGATTAGAGCAGTTAGAGATTAGGACACATGAACGCTCTGAATACATTACAAATCGATCTTCGTCGTTTTGAAACTATTAGGGTACGAGGATCGATGTAAGATGTGAAGCAAGACTCGTGAATGTGACAAAAGGCTTCAGTAAGGAACAAATCTCAGAGCCAAATCCTGTCTGAAAAATATATCAAGCTACATGAATATCGGAGGAGTTTTTCATGATAAAAAATATTTTCACTACTAAGCAAATCTTTTGAAACTTGCCGAAAATGTGACAAACTGAAAGAGCCAGAAATATACTGATGTCTACAATTTTTGCATGTCTATGAGAACCATAAATTAAATAAATATGAATGGAAGTATTGGAAACATCCTTTCGAAGTTAACTATTTCAAGTAAAACTTTAAAAAATCTATATGATCACATCGCTCTATTTTATGAGATTCAATCTTCCTTATCTACTAGTAGAAATTCTCTTGTCACTGTTACCTTCTCAAGTATGTCTACTGTTGCAACTACTACATATATATTCATTCAATCAATTATAGAAACTTCGATTAGAGTAAAAGCAAAATAGGGAACATAAAAAAAGGCAAATTTTTCATATGAACTCAATTCAAACACTATTAAAAGATATCGATGATTTTTCTATTTCTTTTTTTTTTTTTCACTTTTCATCATATCTCTCTCATTCATGATCGATTCTTATTTTCCAGTGATTACTTTGTGATAATGTTTTTCAAATATCAATGGCAGCAATCTCGTCTATAGTATTCGCTTTGTGAAAAAATACAAAATAGGACAAGAAAATTAATGCTGCATGTAATATAATTTTCATGTCGGACTAGAAACTCGTGATGAAAATTCTAATACCATATTGTATTGAAATTCTGAACTTGATAATTTCACAGATTATGAAATATATTTCATAGTGAAACGAGGTCTTATTTTTGATGCATAAAAGCGTCAATAATCAGAGCAATCAATAAAAGCTTTCGTGAGTAGTTGCAATGACACCGTATGTAATAGATGCAATATGATTTTATGCATCAGATAACTATTATATATTAAAAAGAATGTTTAATTCAAAAATACATTGACATGAGTAAAATGATCATATGAAATAGTTTCAGTGAGTGACGAAACATCTCTTGGATGTTTCGACAAGTAAATTGTCTAAATCAGTTCTATCCTATCATCTGAATAAATTGAGTCATCGTCATGGTTAACTTAATGCTCTAAAACGAGTGAACATCAAAAGACGTCTGCTTACTGCCTGATGTTTGCTGATGCGAAAAGTAAAAGATTAATATAGGGCTGTTGCCTTTGATATTTTTTTTCTGTTCAATGTGTAAGAATAAACCTTTTCCATTTATTTATCAACTTGGATAACTGAATTTCAATGATATCTTAATTCAAATATGTATTAGAACTAAACCATATAAAAATCTTCAGCAAAAAGAAGGGAAAAATAAATTATTTACTAACGAAAAATATATAGTAACGGCTTATATGTAGTGCATCATACGAGGCAAATATCTGTGTATAATTGGTAGAAAGACCTGTTTGCTATGTGACACTATACATTTACGATATCTTGATCTTTTTTTTTAGTTGAATGTGTGATGTGTCTGGTTTTTTTCTTCGCGTGTAAAGATGATGTATCGATCAGAATAGCAAAAGTCAATATATTTTAACTGTCTACTTGATAAATTTGCTTTTGAATGCTATTTAAAAATTTGTCTAGTCGATGTCAAAAGTATAGAGCTCGGTTTTGTTCTCTCATTGTTGAGTATTACATTGAATATACAAACAGAAAACTATTTAATAAATGAATGATAAGAGGAATTTTTGTAAATATGTTTTTCAAGATACCATGTACCCTGAATGATCTGTCTTATGCGAATATCAGAATATCTTTTCTATTAAACATCATTTCACTGATGCTTTCTACAAGATGTTTCATTGTCAAATTTCAATAATTAATCGTAATTAAAATTGAACATAGAAAAATTTTATCATTTTCTATTCTACTAAAATAATAGAAATTTTACACATCATTTAATTGTCACCGATGTTCGCATACAACTTCAATTTATTAGTAATACGTCAATATTTAACTATGATGATGACACAATAGTCAATAGAGATACAAGGACAAACTTTTCTACACATACATATCAACGATGACCATTCAGGCAACATCTTTTTTTATTTCTTATGATGTTGACCTGTTGAAAAGTTCTCAATTTTTTTTTTTCGTTGATACGTGAACAAACCTCACGAGCTTTTATGCACATCGTATGTTATACTATTACATCTATTCATATTGAAAATGAGTGGGTACATAAAATGATAGTAAGAATGAATGAAAAAAATTCTTCGCTTGACTGCGCAAAGTGTAGAGCACACCAACTCTCGAACCGATGGTCAGCGTCTCCCCAGGCGACGATCAACAACTAGATGACGAAGCGATATAGAAGAAAGACGGAGAAAGATTTTTTCGTGTGATAATCGATGGGCGCATCTTGAATAGACAAACATTTATGTGGGCAGTTTCACACATATACTGAAAAATGAAGCGAAGAGGAGAAGAAGAAGAAGATCTCATATTTTTTCTTCTTTTTTTCAGTTGATGTGTATAAGAAAAAACAAGAGCGGAGTCTTATTGTTCATTTATGTGTGACCGTTCAATGTATTTCATCTCTATTTCTCACACACTCTACTTTCTTTTCTCCTCGTTATAAAATTAGAGAAGACATCACGAGAGAAAATCATTTAACCTTTTTGCATTCAAGTTCGATATTTATATCTTCTTAGATAAGTGAAAAAAAATAATGAGGTAGATCGTTGATTGAGAAAATCATGCACAAAATTTAAGATATGTCCATAATGTGAAAAATGAATCATATTTATTTTTCTTCGTTTATTATTTATTTGATTTATACTATTCAAGTCATTTCAATATTTTACAGGTTAATAATATATTAAATATTTATTCTTATTCGATAAAATGTATCAATGTATAATACCACCACGAATATTTCTTGCAACTGGTGTTGGTCTACTTATATTTAGTCTTGTACTTGGTTGGATTCCATTTTCAGTAGCTGATTGGTTACAATTCTACGAATTTGACGTGTCGAAAGATGCAACAAAAAAAGACAATGATACTGAAGCTTCTATAGAAGATGATTCACTTCTTGGTTTTATCAAATTTGGTCTTTGGCAGAAATGTACTTTTTCCAAAAATTCAAATGATTTTCAATGTGAAGCATGGAATAAAAATACGCCAAGTACGAGTACTTTTCTTTTTTAAACAGAAAACTTTTTTTAATTCTTACTTATTGCTTTTCTATGTAAAAAATAGGTTTTGTTCGTGTAGCACAAGTACTTATAACATGTGGCTTATCATTAGAATGTCTGGCGTTTTTATCTGCTATGATTGGTTTTATGTCTAGAAGGTCATTTGTTACTACTGTACTAATTTCAGCATTACTCGCATTTTTAAGTTGTAAGTAAAATTTATAAAAAGAAACGTTCTAGTGTGAATTTAATCAATAGATATATAATTGACTTAAAAACATATGAATGGAAGTTCGAAAAAATAAATTCGAAACTATTATTTACTCTGTAATTCCAGCATTTGAAATGAAAGTCTCTAGATCGATAGAAATATGGCATGAGAGTCGACCGATTTCCATAGAAATCTATGGAATAGGCAATAGTCAGATCCTCTCTGTTCTAGTCTTATCTGATTTTTATAATCAATTCATCAATAGTTGTATTTAGATATAGCAGACACAATTGTTTCTACGAATGGAGAATGCTCTCGTCTTTTCACAGCTTAGTAGTTGACGCTGCTATCTATCTGCAAACTTCATTATTCAGGCTCTTTGCAGGAGTAATTAGTACTGACTGTAGTTCTCATAACAAGACCTATTCGATACAGAATTCAGAAATTAATCAGCTGGAGTTTTTCGGTATACACTGACTAATTTTAATAGAGCTACTGAATATGAGACAGTAGAGTGTATAGAACGAGTACTTTAAATCAAAATATTTCTTAGTGACTTAGTTATTCATAGTGATTGGCAAGACCTAGTCAGCCAGATTCTAGCATGCCGAACTCATATTTACTGAAAAAAATGAAAACTATTTTCAAAACCGTCTATTAGTAGCATTTTTCTTCTGGTTTATATAGCGAGTAGTATAAAGAAAATCTTGCATAGTAATTTCTTTTATCGAGAAAGAAAAACTTCTAGTAACTTTCTAATAGACTATTCATTTAGTTGTTTTGGTTTTTTCTTTCATTTTAGTTATCTTTATAACCATTGGTGTCACTGTATTTGCAACAGACTCAGTTGCTCACGTGGATCGCTTACGGATAACTCGAAATGAACATCCACGTCGTTGGGCTATGTGGTTATTCATTCCTAATCTTGTTCTATCATTTCTTGCTTCGATTTGTTTTATTCTTGCATCGATATTTCATTGGTGTGATTATAAAACTATGCATGCAACAGGTATTCTAAGTCATGCAGTTGATAAATATGGTGGGAGTGTTTTTAAAGCACCGTCCGATAGGTATTTAAGAAAAAGGATTGAAAACTACTGTATTAGCAAAGAAATATCTTCGAATTTCTTTTTAGTACAAACATAACATCAGGCACCAAAAAACAACAGCATGCACCTGGTCAAGATTATCCGAATACGTGTTACCAAATTAATGGTTCAAATAATACTCAAAATCCATTAGGTTATCAGTCACCACCAAGTTATGGTGTGCCATTGCATCAACATGGAAATCTTACTACACATAATCCAGCATTATTTGGATATTCAAGACCAGCAAGTCCAACTGGTAATCCAATGTGCCCTCATTCGAGTGTAAGCTGAAATTCGCTTGACGAACAAATGTTATCTTTTTAATAATATATATATATATATATAATCATTATTTTTTAGCTTGACCCTTATCATCATCGACATTTTATGACCGAGGTAAATAATCGATTTTAATAAATAACGTATGTATCGTAAAAGAAAAAATCATTCATTTTTAGAATTCTGAAATGGAAGAATCATCTCGTATGAGTTCACGTCGTCATTCTCGTTCATGTCGTCATTCAAGTCATCGTTCAAGATCACGTAGTCCACGTGAAAGTTCAGTAGGCGGAAATAATGCTCAAGACAATAATAATAATAATGCAAAACAACCTCAATTTATTCCAATACCTGTTCCTTATTATCAACCACCACCAATTCAGCCCATATCAGCACCAACGACAACGCAAATGCTTCACCCAACAGCAAATAGCAATAACAATAACATTCAACCGATGTCATACATGATTCAACAGCCTAAACAACAATTTATCGAAGAAATCAATCCACAAACCGTAAGATCATTATACTTCTTGTTTTGCTTTACATAGGATTTGAAAGAAGTCATCGTATTGATCTAGGGAAAACCGACTAATATGTTAACATATTGTTCTGAGCAGCCGTCACTATTAGTTTCAAATCCAACTCAACCTGTTTATACGATAGCCTATCGTGCCAATAGTGGTGGTAGCGTACTAGCTTCGAATATCTTAACTGGACCAGCAGCAACTACTTATGTTACGGCAACACGAGATCAAATTACTGAAGTTAACCCAACGAAAAATGATTCGGATAATGAAGAAAAAAGTTGTCAAAGTAATTCAAGACAGCGTACTTTGAAAAAGGTTTCTATAATAAATTAATCGAAGAATTCAGAATTCTCGTTCACTTATTAATTTACATTGTTCTAGATAAAACCCAATGAAGCTTGGACTTGGCGAAAATTGTAATAGATTTTTATATATTTATTCAGCAATAAAACGAAATTTATTAGTGGCATCTCGAATAATTTCGTGTTTTTCTTCTGCTTTTTACGGCTAGTCCTAATAAAAAAGATTTAACCGCTAGTAATGTTGTTATGCTGTTTTTAATTTGAATAGTTTTTCATTTTGTGTTTTTTTTCTTTGTATGTTCTTTTCTTAATGTGAATTTTTTGTTTTTTTTATTTGTCGTGCTGAAGAAATTATATCTTCTCGCAGTTGTTCCGAAATTTTTCTCCCTTGACTTCTTCTTCATTTATTTCTTGTTCTCTCTCTTTTGCTTCTTCTTCTTCTTCTTCTTCGTTGCAACGTATTGCAGAATAGATAAATATATACATACATACAACGGAATAATATTGCACTTAAGTCTATTCTCCGTACTGATAAACGCACAGTGATGATCATTAACCTCATTTGCTATGAGTAATGATGCAACAGACAAACAAGAGTTCTGTTTTCTTGTGATACGCATTCGTTTTCTTATTTGATTGGACCAGCCAAAATAATAAATTGGCATTGCCAGAAAGAAGAAGAAAAAAGGAAGAAAGGATAGAAGAAGAACATTTGTTCCTGTAATGTTTTTTCCTTCCTTGCTCTATATGGACAACTCAATGGCATATGTATTCATTTTTTTTTCCCTTGGTGCGTCCAAATCATAGAATACTTCTAGTTATTTTATTACAACCTTTGGACCAGTACAAATATACGAGTTGATATTCGGTGTTACATTCATACGCACACACGTATCTATCTATCTATATATATACATATATATATATTTCGATAAAAAGATCGATATAGTCTGTTATCATAAACTGAATTGTTGTCGTCGAAAATTATTCATGTTCAGTTATCCGGTTATGTTCACTCGTCTACTTATTAATAATCGTCGTCTTTGGATACCATGTACGATTCTTTTTTGTCTATGTGCTATTTCTATGGTTGTGCACCAATCAGACAGAAATGAAACATCATCATCTACACAACTGCTACCAGACTTTCCATTTTCGTCTTCGTCTTCGTCTTCGAATTCATTGACATATGATGAAGTTAAATTGTTAGTTGATCAATTATTTGATACGGAAATTTCACTAGTTAATGTACAATCAATATGGAATAGACTGTTTGAAATTTGGCGACAAATATTAACAAAATTCGTTCATGATGCATGTGAATCATGTCATCCAAACGACTCGTATTGTTATGAATCCATTGATATAAATCGTTATATTTATTATATAAATGAATCATTTTATCCATCAAATGAAAGTAAACGTCCTGTTGGTATGGGTATTTATTATTATTTTGATTTAAAAAATTTACATTCAGTTAATAACTCCATATTACCAACAGATGTTTCACATTGTGATTATTTTCATATGATACAATTAATGATAAATGTTCAAGTTATATTACATCAATCACAAATTAAATATTTTCTTACCAAAGGTACATTGATTGGTGTACTTCGCCATCATGATGTTATACCATGGGATACTGATATTGATCTATTTATTCCTTCATCGGCAACAGAAAAAGTACTTAGATCATTTCGTCAATTAGAGATATTACCAAATAAAGCTTCAATAAAAATAACAAAAACCACAATTAATGGTACGACAAAATCATCATCATCATCAACAACAGCCACTACTACTACTACTACGACGACGACGACGACGACGACGACTACGGAAAGCAGTGCAACACGAGTAGATAAAGAGTAAATTATTCTTCTTATATTGAACATAGGATTGTCCATAGCTATTCAATGGTCAAAGATGGCATGTTATTCTTGGAGTACAAGTTGTCATTTTAGGAATCATAGAAATCATGATGTAAGAGACGTTGAGAAATCGGCGATATAAAGATTTGCGATGCGTGTCCCGTAAAAAGAAAACTTTTGATTTGCAAGGGAATATCATATATGATCCAACGACTTGACAATGTTGCAACCCTTTCCAATAGATTATTGTCTAGTTCTAAGCGAAATATCTAAATAATCATAGGAATCCCAAGTCAATCAAATGAGAAATCAATGAAAAAGTATTATAACTGAATAAAAATCCAAACAGTATTGTTGAACGATCGTTTCAGTTATCATAGATACAACTCGTGTGAAAGACATCATCATAGAAAGAATACAGTCGAACTTATTCGAATCTCTTCTATCGGACTATTTCATTTCAATAAAAAAAATCCTCGAGTTTCTATGCAAATCTACTATTAAGATTAAAGCGATTGAAAGAAAAAATTTCAGCCATCGTCGAACGTGAAATTATTTTCATCATCATTCATTTTTTCTAACTTTATATTTTAATTCAGTATCTGATACGTCTTTTTTTTTAGTCGACCATCATTTCAAAATGATTTAGTTGTTTACCGTTTTAAAAATATTCATAGAGTAACATCCTATAAAATATTTTCTATTCGGTCACCAATTGTTAATCGAACTAATTATCGTTGGCCTAAAATTGATATATTTCCATATGAAGAAAACTCAACTCATATCTATGCATTTCCAAAACATCAACATAATCTTGGCACAATGAACTATTTAGCTAAAATTGATCTTGAACCGATCTATTTACGTATATTAGGTCCACTACTTGTACCTAGTCCACATAATCTTCGTTTATCACTAAAAGCTATGATTAAATTAGGTCGTTCGAATGTATTTTATGCTTGCGAAGGTAATACATTTTTACATCGTTATAATCGTGGATCAGCAGAAACTTGGCGTGTACCATGTAAAGAATTGCATAGAACATATCCATTTGTTAAAAATGAACGCAATATTACGAATAGATTATGTTCCGAAGAACTTAAATTTCCTCAATTAAATCAAAGTTTAAGTTTATATAAATATCGATGTGACGAAGATCTACAAAGGACATTATAGGAGTATTTTTTTTGTTATGTGCTGCTTTTCATATTGATATTGCTCAAATTTTATATTCAACAATACATTTTAGTGAACGAAACAGAGATCTTCAGAGAGAAGGCAAGTAGTACAAAAACCGTGTACGACTAAGAACAGTGTATAGTTGTTCTAAGAATTGCTTCGATATTAACTATGGAAAGATCAATGACTATTCACAAAAAAAAAATAAAATAAATCTATATTTTTTCTATGATCGACTATGAAATATGTTGCTTGAGTCGATAAGTTCAATTCATTGAAATCTGATTGTTTTCTTCTGTATATTGGCATAGACTTTACGTGTTACCGACCGATAACGTTAATTAATTGAGATCGAGAGTAATTGTAAGGCAATTCATTACAATAACAATATGATTGATTCATATCAACAAATGTTGAAAGAACGATGATGATCAATCATCTCATAATCGATATGATTTATTATCTATGAAATGTCAACTATTGTCAAATCTACAACATTTCGCCTTTTCTTTCATTGCAGGACATTTTGGTAACGTGCTTAGTCATCGTCAATGTTTCACATAACATACGCTTTTTATTTGATCGTGCGTTTTTAGTTTTGAATTAGATATTACAAAGAAACAAAATGCTAATTCCGGTAGAACCAGAAATATTAATTAAGTTACGAATTATTCATTCATTTTCGAATAATTCCCAATTCTCGAAAAACTATCCATAATTCTTGATCGAAAAGTCTTTATATTTCTATTTATCGTTATGCTTAGATAGTAGTTAGAAGAAGAATTATATTTCAGATCATTGCAAAAGAACATTTCGAGTAAGCACCTCAATCAAATAATTATGTTGAGATTTCTACAGATGTTTACAACTAAACATAATCAGTTGTGAAATAAAAATTATCAATAATTAATTATCACAGACATGTTTAGCCCTTCAAAAGAAAACATGTCTGCACTGATGCTGTACTATAAATCACATCATCTAAATCCCTGTTGTCTAAGAAATACTACTCGTCTATCTATCATAATCAAATTTCACACAATCATCTAAATTAGTTTTAATTCAAATAATTTGGTTTCAAACAAGTGTTTAGAGTGATTATCATGAACTAAAATATATAAAAATGTGTTGTCTCAAATTTGAAAAGATAATAATGCCGAAATTTTATTCATTGAATGAATTTATTACTGTTACTGATTCTTATTTTGAATTCAAATAAATCAGTTGACGCTTATGTATTGTACATAAAGGTTTTCATATTATACTTACCAATAAATTACTAAATGGTAAGAAATTTCTTGCAACAACAAAAAACAGTCAATCATCATTCTGACAATTGATTTTTTTTAACTCGGATATCATATTCATACCATATTATTACTTATTTTCGTCAATGTTCTTCGAGGCATTGTTGGATAAATTTTCATCTTATACGATTTTATTGAAAGATATTTAGTCATAATTCAGCATGTTGCTATTAGCGAATTGAAGCAGACAGTTGTGATACCATTAAAACTCGATAGTCACATATTTTCACAAGCATGATGAACTTCCACGATTATCTCTTGTGCAATCTTCAATTTGTCTGACACATTACTACAATACTGTTTTTGAAAAAGTGTCGAGAATCATCTCTAACATTCTGTATCTGATGTCTTCACGACAAATTTGACTTCCTTTTTCCCTTTTACGACGACACATTAGGAAACTGCAAAAGTCCCTGTCCCGGTCCCGCGGGATCAGAATTGGGATCAAAAATTTGGATTCTTACGAGACCGGCACCAATAGTTTATCAAGATGGTTCTGTTGTCACCTTTTATGAAAAAAATTTGAAAATTTAGGCTTAGTCTAGCGAAAAATAGCTTGCGTTTAAGGAAACTGTTGAAAAAACCCCAGCTGGGTTCAAATGTGAAACACAATGTAACTATTATTGCTAATTACAATAGAAGAAGTTCGTCTACAATTATGATGGGCTACTAAACTTTGGTCGAAATTTTTACTTTCGATCAAAGTTGGGTGCCCCATTATAATACTCCATTGACGTACGATTTTGATCGTATAACGATAACGTCACTCACCATCTTTATTTGAGTAAGGAGATCGGATCTGTGACGTCTCTGGAGGCTGTCTTTCATGGTTTGTGATACAGGAGGGGGTAAAGAACGTCGGTAACGATTTATGGGAGAAAAGGGTTGGGTCAGAAATTTCTACCCTGAACACTTCAACTCTTCTTTCACATTGTGTGTCACAAAATTAAAATCAGAAGCTATAGATAATTTCAACCAGAACAAGGATCACGATCGAAACCCGAAAAATAGTTTTAACAGAACCCGCACCAACACCAAAAAAAGTTGATCCACACTTCCCTACGACAGATGCCTCAAATTTAGCGTTAATAAAGCATTATTTATTCTAATGTCTATACCTACAGAGATTTATCAGAAATTACACAAAACAAAACTGTCAATGATATACTAACATGCTATAAAATAAAATCAATCAAACCATCTGACGTGAGTTGTATAATAGATATTCGTGCTTCAGCTCCGTGTGCATTTTTGGGACACTGCGTAGATAGTTGATTATAGGGATAAATAAACCTTATCTATGATCAATATGTAGTGTGTTCACTTCGATGAAGTTTTAATTGCTCTGCCATTCTCATCGAGTCAATTCAAGTTATATACACTGAAGCTGCTAAACTTGATACCATCGATCTAAATGTTTAAGAACGTTTTCTTTAAAACGATATTGTCAAATCAGAATGAATTCAAATGATCATCTCATCCAAAAAGCATCATTTCTCATTAGCCATATTGAACATAAACGAGTACCTTTCCATGTAGGATGAACATGAGAGAATTTATTTAGAACACAACGTTTACTGTTTGATTTAGTAAGATGTTTAATCGACAACATATTCGAATAAGACAAATTATTGTTCAAGATATTTCGAATGTAGAAATAATTATTTTTATTCTGCTGAATGAATCAACTGTAATTTCAATCATCTATAAATAAACTTTAGTTCGTGAAAAATATAAACATGAAAACCTTTGCATATATCTAATAATGAAGTAAAACAATCATTCATATGAAATCTTTCGTTTTTGAATCCATATACATATAGAAGCATGACAAATTTTTCTACTCTAAACACAGAACTGACTTTCTCAAGTTGTTCAGAGTTGTTAATGAAACAAGCAATAGTATAATTTGTATCTCTAGATCTAAAAGAAACAAATAGCAAGTAGATATAAATGTAAAAATTAAATCGAAATTAACACATGCCCATAAGACAATAAAAAAGTATGCTAGAAAAGAGCTCCACGGCAAAATAGCGTACGATGAATTCAGATTCTGTCATAATATGATTTCGATATTATGCTCTATTGTGCAAAACATGAGTCGTCGGTTGTTTACAATAATAATAGGTATTGAACATGACACAGTTACAACCTGTATAACTTCAATTTTTGCATCGTCAATATGTTAGTTTGAATATAAATAATATCTCACGAATTTCTTCATATTTTCGTTTGGTTCATTCCGAAAACCATACAAATATCTACGTATAAAGTAAAAAGGATATTTACTTACGTTAGTTCGTTATGTGTTACGGACGAGTCGTCATGTTTTATTGAATCGACAAAATTTCATCACAACTTAATCGATGAATGTTTTTTCATGTTTAAAATATTTTCATGTATAGAATTTAATTAACACAAAAACATGAGTATATCATCGAAAACTTCTTCGATGTAATAATTATTAACGAGCATTTCTAATGTACACATAGGTTTATTTCTTCATGACAAATTTTTCGCTTAATTTGACAATTTAACTTTGAAGACAAAACTAAGAGATTATTTGAAATATGCGTAGAATATTTTACCCATAGAATAGAAGATCTTTTAATAAATTATATTTTATCATCCGAGTGGCAATCACAAGTGAAAAAAATATTTTCACGAAGAACAACAAGATAAAATTTCGCATCCATTCGACGTGGAAAAATTGTTCGAGCTGATCGGCTCTTATCATGATTCTTAATTGCATCGCATGTAAATTAAATAAATTTCTTTCTTTGTATTCTGTATCTTTGTTGATTACATAAGATCAAAGCTTTCAAAAATAAACATAAACCTTGACAAATGCAAAGAATGAAGTGATGCTTGGCAATTACTGGCACTCTGCAGCTGTTCTCAAAATCAATTACATTGACTATTGCCAAGAATAATAGTAAGTTAGTCGATCACGTAGTTTTTTATTTCATTCATTTGTATCTTAAATAGCTCATGTGTTGTTAGAACATAAGTCCATCTTGTACTATATATTTAAAAAAACACAAGCCAGATAAATTGCTATTAACGATTGACTGAACATAATTCCGTTGAATTCAAATGATGAAAGTAAAAATTATGAGAACGGTTAAATCTTATCGAACTTTATGTTTCTAACGTGTACGTTATACCATAATTTAAAGAGATCGATTCTAGGCGTGGCACTTTAACTTTAAAGACACTTTGAGTAAAGTGTTAGAGTTAAAGTGAATTTTCTTTTTTATACTTATCACAATCCGGACTGGTTGATTGGTGTTCGCTAGACTCTCTGCAACCTACGAGACGTAAAAAAGATGTAAAAATGAATTAGTTTCACGCTACTTTAAGCAACTTTAAGATTAACGTATAAAGTTACGTAAAGTCGTTTTAAATTTCTTTATTTTTCATATTTTCTGATGTCTTATAAGTTACAAACGGTCTAGCGAGCATCAATCAATCAGCCTGGGCAGTGATATATACAAAAAAGAAAATTCCCTTTAACCTTTAACATTAAAGTAAATCACTTTAAATTTAAATTTAAAGTAAAGTTAAAGTGCCAAAACCTAATCGATTCTCATGGTATCGAAAAAATTAAAAAAATAGAACATAAGTTCAATGTAAGTCGAACTGTAATCAATAAACGCTCAGTATTAACATTCTCAGAAGAAGGTCGCTTGTTTTCTTCTACATGCTGTTAATGATCCATGAAATATCAGAAGATATCTATCAATCGAATTCCACACGACTCTATCCATGTCCTAGCATATTATTAAATGATGATTACTGTCAATTCCTTAATATATAACAAGGGCAAGTCAATAAATCAATATGCTCATCATAAGATCATGTAGAATAATAACTTTCTCAGTGAGTTATGTAAAAGTTAGTATTACTATTTTAAAATCTAAGACATTGATCGAATGAAATAGTTCCTTATCAACTATAGAAAGAAAGATATATAGATACGAGACTCAATAGAATGATACAATAAATATCACCTATTTTCAATCCATCGATGAATCTTTACTGATTATATCAGTATAATTATTCTATACTTCCTTCAAAACTGCAAAGATCAGTTATTATTTGTCATATTAATTTTATTTGATATAACTGTTTTTAAAACTCATAGCATGAATAATTATAACAGTTCAGTTTGAGTGATATGAACTATTCAGTCTACTGTCTGTGCTTATTTCGATTCAGAATTTTGGTTTACGCAAACAATATCGTATTTTTCGACCAAAGCCTTAGTACAAGTAATTACACATAATCCACATTACGTTATTATTGTTTTCTGATCGAAAATGTTAATCTAGAATAATTTTCAGAAAACATCATTTCGTTCTTTTTTCTGTTCAATCGTTTTTTAATTTTAGATATTTACTAAAATTACGAATCTATGTTGCTTTGAAAAATATAAATAAAAACATTTCTTACTATTCACTAGGTGATCAATGTTACTGAATAATTGAAGAACATGTGAATTTGTAACCATGCTATGAACATCTGCATGTCATGTTTCATTTCTTTTGGCATTTATAGCGAAACTATTCAGTTGAAACTTTTTCGATATAATATTTAACAGTACGCATTCATCTTCTTTAGAATCCCTTAGTATATGATCACAGTTCTAAATTTAATGCCTAATTTATTTCAACTTCTTTTCTGAAATATAAACAACTCGATTGTGTTTCAAATTTCAAATTGATATTTAATTTTTCAAAAATATAAAACCATTTCTATACGAAACACGTGAAACAATATTATTGTTTATATACAGTATTGATGAGAGAATAAGTGATCTACTTAGTATGGTCTGTTGTCGATATCGTTGTATTTTGTATGATATGAGTATTATTGTTATTAAGATGAGGTCAGTGGCGATAAAAAAATATTTTCATAAATGCATAAACGTGAAATTATGTACACCAATACACATATACAGTGTAGTCTACATACCGTATGATATATAACGAGTACTGATAAACTTTCTCCCTTGTTTATTTATTCTTTTTCTCTCGTTCCATGTATTGATGATGCAATAGTAAATATATCGAACAATCAATGAAACATCAATGATTATTTTTACTTTCGTTTCATGAAAGATAAAATCTTATTCAGATTCAAAATAAAAAATTGCATTCTTCATTTTAAGTCAATTAAAAAAGTTTAAAAAAACAAACAAAAATCATATCAAATCATGCAGTCATATAAGAGAAAGAAAGAATCGTCTACAATGAAAGAATTTCACACAGACGAACAACACGATCCCAAGCACCTGCAGCTAGTTTGTCTCGTTCAAAAAGATTCCAATCAAGTGCATATATAAAATCTTTCGAAATACGTTCTGCATGTGTATTCATACTACTATTAGTTGGTGTTAAATTCCATAGGTTCACTTGTCCGTCATAGCCAGACGATGCTAGACGATCTCGTCGATGTGGATCAAATTTAACACGACGAATGGCACCATTATGTCCTTCGAAAATTGCAACTGAATTAGTAATCATACGAATATCCCATAGACGAAGACGATTATCACAAGCACCAGTTACTAATAAATGATCATCATATTTTGACCAATCTAAACAAAGAATTTCAGTTGGATGTGCACGAGGAGTAACAATGTTCGATGATTGTTTTATATCAAATAAACGTAATGAACAATCAGCCGAAACAGATGCTATCAGGCCCGATTGACGCGGATGCCATCGAGCTTCATAAACAATTGATTCATGCCCCGTTAGTGTTGCTTGAACATTTGCTGAACTGAAAAGCAAAATTCTCATTGTACATTGCGAAATTATGATTGTTAAATTTTTCTACTTATTGAAATTCCATAATTTTATTGTTCCATCGGCAGATGCACTCAGTAATGCATCATTTGATCGACTTTCACTCCAATGAATACACCATACTTCACGTTGATGTTCACGTAAAGATAATAATGGTAATGTTTGTGTACTATTTAATTGCCATAGAATTATTGAACCATCACCACTAGCTGCAATAATCAATGATGGATCAGTTTCGACAAAACTCACATCAAACAATGCATCGGACCAATTGAAAACTAGTTGATCTTGATTGCTAAATAATTTAATCGTACTACGACCTCGAATACCGAAATTTTCGCATGAAACAATAGCAAGTTGATTGATTACATGTGGTGAATATCGAAGACTATAACAAGCATCGGTTAAAGGTATTTGAGATGTTATACGGAAAGACATCTGCGGAAATACATATGATCATTACAAATCATTGTTAATTTTTATTCAAAGAAAAAAGTTCGAAAAATTCGCAAACTTTATTGAAGATTAAACATAATCAATATTCAAATGAATATTTTCAACATGCATATGAAATTAATAAAGAATGAAATACATGAAAGTGTAAGGTATTTTTCAGAATAGATTATCTTCAGAATATGTCTATCATAGTTAGAAGTTTAATTGATAAGGTCGTTTGTTGTTGACTCATGATACCAAGAGAGTTTCATTAATTTTAGGATAAGACAGTTGCTGTCTGTAGAAAAAAATAACAAATGTTTTCTCGTAACTATTCTCTAAATAGATTCTAAGAATGAATCTAAGAAAATGTCTTGTGTCGTTAATTGACTTCTCTACTTCTAGCAAAGAACCAAATACACTAATGAAAACAAAACATCCAATTAGTGTATCTCACAAATTAAATTGATATTTTGTTCAACGATAAATTTAAAACGATAAATTTTGATATTTTTAAAATTCATTCTTCTTTCTACGTTGTTTTATGAATCGTTCTAAGTACGATTTCTATTGAAAAATAATACAAGAAGTCGAAGAACGACTGACAGTACTCAAAAGCTAGAAAAATCTTAGAAAAAAAGAATAATTCACAAACTATTTGTAAAAGAATCTAACTAGAATGTTTCACGAGTATCATGAACCTTAGATTGCTTTTAAAATGTTTGTATGACATGTTATGTCTAACTAGAGACATGAAGATGTTCTCCAATGAATAGTGAGAAAATTCATTGATTTTTTAACATACGAAAACAATAGATTAGTATGTGTGTTTTACAATGAAAATTTCATCATTCACTTGTTTAATAATTATTTTCTCAACAACAGAAACAAAACTTAGGGAATTCGTTCGAATCTAAGAAAAGACAATGGTTTAGAGATGAAATCTTCATGATCATACTAGTACTTATTAATAGATAGAATATTTCTTTGACTGGACGATTACAAATCAGAACGTTTCCTCATTAATAATTTCAATTCAAACTTATCGCATCAGAAGCATTTCATCTAAATACGTTGTAAAATCCTACCAAGACTAAATGAATGTGCGAGTTCATAACGCATCTCAGCTGATTTCTCGTCACATTTAAATTTTCATTCTCAATGAACAACGTTTTTTGTTTCGCCCGAAAAAATATTCATTCACTTCATGTCTATCAGCAACAACATTATTTTCAGAGTATACCAAACATTCAATACAAAATTCACAGATTTCTGAAGTTAGTATAGTAATCATCTAAAATGTTTTGTCAAATATTTAATGTAAACTTCACTTCTCATGAACAAGTTCAATACTATCCTTAAGGATATTTCTTTTTATGATTATTTTATCTTGTGTTCAGTTTTCATTTTAATCTAGATTACCGTTTCCCTGATATACACAACACAAATATATATATATAAATATATATCTATCTCTATATATATAAAAACAAAGTTTTCTTTCTTTTCTTTTTTTTCTCTATAGAATGAAGCAATAATAATAGTGGTAGTATTAGTAGTAATACAAAATAGAGCGATAAGAAATAATTAAACTAGCACAAAAGAAAACAATCTACATTTTATACGATCGAGCGCGCAACTATGAAATAAACATCGAGACATTACACATACAAAAACACACCTAAACATACACCGGACCTTCGAAAACGATTCATTCTCGAATACGAAAGATAAAGAACACCGTAACGAAGAGAAAGAATGATAAAGAAACAGCGACCGGAGAATGAATACCACGATATGAGCGATTTAATGTAAAGGAAGAAAACAAGCATGTTTTTTTAATTCTTACTCCTTAGACAAGATACACGCATGAAAAAAAAACAAATTTGAAAAAACGAAAAAATAGGTAATGAGGGATAGAGAGAACCGTATAGAAAAAGTATATTGATTTCTTTTGGTATATAAATATATATGTTGAAACAAAAAGAACGAATTATATCGATATATATGTGTTTGTGTTTCTTTGTATTAAATATTAGCTTGATAACACCATTGGTGGTTTTGTCTAACAGATTTCATCTAGTTGTTGAAGAAATATTTTTACATAGAAATATTTCATATAAACGAAAAACATACTTTAATTTGTGAATCGTCCAAAAGTACTACTGGTCGAGCATCCTGCACCGGAAGTTCCATGTCCACCGGAAGCACACCGCAATCTAGGTTAAGAAAAAATTCCAAAAAAGAAACAAAACAATCGAATTTATATATTTTAGTGACGATTCAACTATTAGTTTTTTTCCGTTTCCCTTTCGCAGTTCAATTTATAGAAACACATACCCTGACCAAGTAACACGACGAGAAGCTCCTGTTCATATATATATATATATATGTACATTTATATGGAAATGTCATCTTAGGGTCTCAGCAGTTTAGTCGCTTTTTTTTTCATGCTATTTTTTTAACATACCTGCTTGATTGAGAAAAAGATGATCGTCGACATAGTCAGGTGTACTTAATGCATCCGGTGTTCGATTCATACTATTACGACCTGAAGAAAATAAAAATTTATGATCCTAATAGTACTATTTACAAAAATAAGTATCATTAGGATTTATTAGATCTGCTATACTGATGAGACAATGAATTTCTGTCAGAAGAAAAATTTCTAGCTTTCATCATTAACTATATATGCACAATCGTACCTTCACCAACTCCACTATCTTCACTATTTTGTCGTTTATGATGAAGAAAATCATCAATTATTGAATTGATTGTAGCATGATCGGCTGATGGATCATTTGTGCTAATACGATGATTGAGCATTTTGCGTATATCAACTTCCTAAAAATACAAATATACACATGTCATTAAATCAAATTTTTCTTCTGATAATCAAATATTTGGAATATAAAGGGTACTAACACCAATGAGCAGAGACAAAAAACATATAGACATGTATGTTTATATATATATATATATATGTATATATATAAATAAATTTATCTAGTGTTTACATATATTAAAAGCTTATATCATACCGTTAGTACTCTGTTATTAATTTTGCTATCTGTTGTTCATATGAATTAGTCATAAATAAATAGAAAGGAAGAAAGAAGAGCCCAAGTTTCCTTACCATGCTTTCTAATTCTTCTTTCCGTTTTTGTAAAGCACGTTTTTCATGTAAAATTTCTGTTAGTTTATTTTTCAACGGATCTTGTGTATGAGACAACATCGGTGGAGAATTCGTTGTCAATTGAGCCATGCTTGTTGTTGGTGAAAGTGTTGATGATGAAAGTCGCTGTTGCTGTTGTTCATGATGAAATGGTGACGATGATGTTGGAATGGGCGACGATGATGTTTGTGGAATAGGTATTATTTGTGTTGGTGGAACGGGCACATCAAGACGTTTCGTCATCATCGAACGATAATAATCTATCATATTAATTACTTTCATGAAAATTAAAGCGCAAAAAACGTGTCTCACTTGGTCGTGGATCATCCCAACAAGTTTGTTTGTGATTATGATCAATAAAATAAATATTGCCGCGTTCATCACGTGATTGCTCATAACCATCGGGTAATGGAAGTGTAGCGCAGAATGATTGAAATGCCGCATAATGAGTTGGTCGTGGATCTGCCCAAGTTGTGCATTGTGTCATATGACTAGAACGAAATTACATACAAGGAACATGTTAAAATAACACATGTAACTAATGAACGAATTAGAACAGTTAGTTAACGAAACCGGAACTGAACTATGTATGTATTTTTTCTTTTCTGTTCGCTTTAGTTCAATTCGATACAGTTCTCTTCATCAATATGTCTGTCGACTATGAAGTCCTTGGGGATACTGAAAACTACATTACAATCGTAAACGGTTTTTTGATTTTGCTCATATCCACACTATCTTACTCGATATAATAAGTTTGTCCTTCAGGTGTTTGCTTTTCTTCCCAACCATCAGGTAGAGGAAGCAATGATACTTGAGAACTAATTTGTGACAATGTTGTATTTCCTGATGCTATTGTTGAACCTTGTCCATCGAGCACAGATGTATCACTCACAGTTCTTAAATGACCTTGTATAGGATTATTATTAATAATTGTGCGTAGTAAGGTTGTGGATTGTGATGGAATGTTTGGTAAACTAAGTTGATTCTTTGCATGTTGACGATTCACACTATGCTGTTGTTCGCTGCTTATTGAATTCGATGATGTTGCAGCAGATTTCGAAAAAGTATTGCTTGGTGACGATATTGGTTGTTGAAAAAATGAATCGGGTAAACCACGATCACGCAATGGTTTCGATGATGATTGTGCACGATATTGTGCTGGATTATTCACAACAGAAAAAAGGTCATTTAATGCTGTTTGACTTTGATCTGCAACCCGAATATAAGATGAACGGTTGTTGTTAGTCATCGATCACACGATCAAGTCAAATATCTCCACGACTTTTCTCTTGTCTAGATACTGAAAATAACGACAAAACAACAAACCATTAAAATGAAAAGCAAGAATGATTTTTTTTTGCATAGACATAAAATGTGTGAACATATATGAAGGAAACGAAAGGTGAGAAAAGAAAAAGAAGAATTATACATCAATATGTCATTAACTTATGCATATGTCCGTTGGTCAAGAACACCTTCTGTTCGTTTATTTTTCAAATGATGAATGATGGTTGCGCTCAGCTGGTCACAGTTTTTCATTCCTTACTTTATGATTAGTGGAGAATATCGAGCCAATGAAATGTAAGTTTCATGAAAGAGGTTATCTCCTTAGAGACATGGATCAATAAATACGTAACTCAGTGAATATAGTATTCAAATTGTTCCGGAAGACGACAAATTATGATAGAGAATAATGTTCTTTCATACTTAACGAATAACGGATTTGACTGGGGACAACTGATTATCATGACGATGAATTAGTAAAATGGTAGGAAAGAAAAATAGATGGCGATATTCCGTGATAGTCGTTTAATAAATTGATTATTCTTAATGGGTCCTTCTTACGGATCACCACTTGATTGTTTGATTTGTTAATTCTTTTCAATGTTTTATTACAAAAGAAAATCTAATATCAATCATGGCCAATACAACAAGCATACGCAACAGAGAACTATTACCTGGATAGTTTTTATAAACAAAGATCTGGTGTGGGATCGTCTAGAATAACCAATTGAGCAACTTTTCAAAACACTCTGCCTACGTATGAATTCGGAAAAACTTGCGATATTAAGATTACAAATTTGTCATAGAATTCTACTCGTTGAATGTCGTTCGAGTTTGTACTCGTTTTATATGAAGGAAATGCAAGATTAAAAATCATATTTGATTTCCTTCTCAGAAGAACTAACTTAGAATAGCATCATTCACTTACACACACACACACACACAGTTGTCACATCGTACTTTCCTATCTGATTCCGAATATGCACATGTACTTCAAAATAAAAATATGATAAGGATTGAGCAATGCTTCCATATGACTATTCACATTGGAATGAAAATCTGACGAGTATTTAATGCATAGAATAGAAATAGAGTATGTCATGTGCATGAATAAGTTACGAGACATACAAAATAGTGAAATTCTATCGATTCAATAGAATTATCATTCATAGACAATAAGTTTCATTGAAAAATTAAGAAACTCCATGCATGAATTACATAAATGAATGCTTATCTATGATAATTCAGACATAGTTTGACTAGATTTAATATTCATTTAATTTTACAATTATAGATTGAAATTATTTAAGAACGGCATTTCGAAAATGTCATCGAGTGATCTACTAAGTAGTACAATGAATTGGCCAGGAAAAGGTCTTTATGGACTTAAAAGTAGTGGTAAGCTAATCGATTAAAACATTTCAATTAATTTTTTCATAGATCGTCCTATTTCAATAGTATGAACGTTTTCATTTGTCTTTTTGTAATATTTAGTTCTTCAAACAACTGAAAATAATCTTGTTAAACAAACAATCGTTACTGATCATATGAGAAATCATTATCGACGATTACATAATGCACGATGTATGTCGTTGAAGTAAAACGTATTTCTAATGGCATCGGTTTTTCTTTCATGTTTAGCTGCGATTGATTCAAAACCACCTAAAGCTATGGTATTAGGTCAGAAATGTCGAGACCGAGCGCGTAAAGAAATGGCTCAAATGGCATATACACAAAATATACTTGATCAATTTGCAACTGAGAACAACCGAGAAACAACGCGTTCTCGTACAAGTCAGAGCGCACGTTCACGTCGTATGATTAAATCACAGGTAGAGCAAAAACTTACTAAATACTAATCAGTATTCATCATCATAGCCAACAACATATCGTGCACGTTCGCGAAGTATTGAATCGACTCGTATGATGACTCGTTCTTTAAATATGAATGGTTCAATGCAGAATCTTAATCAAAATGGTACAAGTCAAAGTAATATTGCAAATAAATTATTCGGCGAGTAAGGATCAATAGAAATTAATTGAAAGATTTCAAATTAAGAGACAATTGTTTTCATTTTTCATCAATATTTTAGTGGTGTTTTTACACAAGCATTGACTGCTATGTCTGCTCTAGGCAAAATGACATCAACCGAACGAAATAAAAGTAGCGCTGATGTGCTTGACAAACATGCTGATTCTTTCACACAACCCGATCCATCAGAACATAAACCTCGTTTACTTAAAAGTAATAATGGTGAATCATGTTTGTTAAAGAGTCGTTCATACTATAATCCACCAAGAAAATCAAAAGCTCAGTCAACAAATAACCAAAAAGAAGAAACGGATATACATGAAACTGTCGTTATTGAAAAGAAACCAAAGGAAGATGAACAAACTGCTCTGAGGTTAGTTTATAACGAACAAAAATCAAAATTAAACACATATTTCATTTGAGATTTCTTTTTATTCTAACTAAACAGTATTCGACGTGTTAGGTAAGATTACACGTAGAAATATAAAACCTTGAAAAGAAAATCATAAAAAGATCCTGCATGTTATTACGTTGGTAATCTTCCGTAGATAATAAACTTTTCTTCTGAAGTCACAAATCAATTGGATTTCATATAGATATTTATTCGTTTTTCAATTTCTTTTCATTTCTAGAGAGCAACTCAATAGAAGTTTTGAACTACGACAAAGTGTAGAAAAGAAAATTAAAAAAGCTAAAGCATCATCAATGGCAAGTTCAACGAAAAGGTAAATGACCATCGAATAATTGAGTTGAATATAAAAGAAAAAAAAATTCCTTTAGGCTTATTACAATGATTAAACATAATTGAGAGTATTAACCTTTTTGTTTCTAACAGTACAGGTCGTACCTATCAACTCAACACATATTATCTTCAACAATGAAACTTTTCCAAGATGATTTCAATGTAAAGTCATAGTTTTTTCATGACACCATATTTTCATTACATCATGATATTCTATTAAAATTTGTCTGCTCGAACTGAACCGAGAATTTTCAAAATAACTAATACTAAGAATATGAATTTTAGAATTTCAATACATTTAAATAAGAAATCAGAAATGAAATTGAGTCATTTCTAACTGTAAAAAATACGATCAAGAAGTATCAATGATCATAGTTTCAGTCTGATCTATTGTAGACTCTTCGACCGTTAGAATTTTCCAGTAAAGTTTTTAAGAAATCTTTAACAAGAGTAATGCAAGGATTTAATATTCCAATAGAGGTGTTTCATTAAAACAAACAACAGAAGAAAGAATACTTTTAGGCAGGGTTCGATTAAATAATAATACATTCCTCTTACAACTATGAATCGTTGTAGCTTTAAGCAAAAGATCAAATTGACACAGAATTCTAGCGTTCAACGTAGTCGAACATCTATAGGCACGAATTAGTCATAGCAACACGTGTAATCTCTCGTATATGTCACGTGCTGCTATCGTACCGATAAGTTGAAATTTAATGTCATCATTCATTCATTCTTTTGTTCAACACAGCTAGGCATACTGAAATTTATAAACAGCTCTTTGTGAAAATCTTGTCACATAAACTCATGAATTTTCATTATGACAAAACATACGTGGGCATGATGGATTAATGAAGTATTTGATAGTATCAAAAAAGAAAATCATCTTAATGTTCTTTTTACAATTGAACACTAATGTTTGCATGTTGTTTCTTTACAGAAAACAATCCGATGAAGTATTGAGACGATTCGGTCTAGATGAGTATGTTCATTTGACAAAGCATTTCTGCTTTTCATTATCTTTTGTATTTTAACATTCACATAATTTATTCTATTAGACACGAGCGTTTACAATATGTACGATTTATGCAAGACATAACTGATGCCATTATACGAAATAATTTAACAACGGAATCAGCCATCGAAAAATTATATGAAATACATATTGATCGAAATCGAGAAAAACTCAATGAAGTCAGATCGTTGATTTATTTATTTTTGTTTATTTGACATAGATTCTAATTTTATTTTAGAGTCGTTTACGTGATCTTTTAGAAGCATTAAAAAGTGATCTTGGTGTTCAATCATCTCGAAGTAAATCCATATAACCTTTAAATGAAATCATAAGTTACAAATGCTTATTAATTCTACTTGTAGAAAATGATGGCTATTCTTCAGTTCGTAAAGCTACTACTTATGATAACGAACCACTTCCACGACAAACTCCAACAATACCTAGAGAAAATACATTGATTTCAACGCCTAAGACTCCTCATGATGAAAGACGACGTTCATCATTTAATATCAATGATTCATTGCCATGGGAAGTTGAAAATAATGCTAACAAACCACCACCGCCAGCAACAACGCAACATAATAAACATGAATTCCACTCAAATGTTTTAAATGATAACTCAACAGAAAAGCCATTCGATGATGATTATCTATTCTCTAATCCATCAGCAACTATGAAACCCAAACCACGTGTAGCACGTCAAACTAATGTCATTGATCAATTCAGATCCGATAGTATTTCCAGTGCACATACAACGGTACCTGAATCAATTGTTCCCATCAATTTTAATGCAACAATTCGAAAATCTAAACCTGATTTACGTAATGATGACTGGCTTCGAGATTCGCAACCAAACAAAATAACGAATCACAAAACTCCACTAGATGATGTCAATGACGATGACGAAGGCGAAGAAGAACATGACGATCAACCAGCAACGAGTGCATCACCTGAACTAAGCAATCATCGTAAACTAAGCAGATATGGTAGCGATGATTTTGAACCTGATGAGGATGAACTTGACAGTTCCGAAAAATAACATTGGCAGAACGAGAAGGAAAAAAAAGAATTATCTGACTTTTTTGTAATTTTCCTTTTCTTTTTTGCGTTTTTTCTTTCTTTCTTTCTTTCTTGTACATCATTACATTGTTCATATATATACAGAGAAATTGGTGGCAAAAAAATGTCTGTCTAGTTGCAGAGGAAAAGGACAAAAATAGTTTTCATCAATATTTTATGCTTTTCAGAATGTTATTCTGCTCGTTTCCATCTATTACTACTACTATCATTCATCTAAATGCATGCTCGTCCTGTGTTCAAGTTGAGCGACAGAGCCGAGATTTTTTTCTCGCTTGTCGTCATCCTTTTTTTTCCTCTTTTTTTTTCTTTTTTTCCTCGTCTATTCTTGAGCTTTTTTTGCGTGTCTTACATGCTAACTCTTCTCCATCTCAGCGTGCATTCGACATAGTTTAATGATTATGTGACAAGCATCATACGTGTGTTTGTATGTGAGCATTTTATATATTTTCATGATGAACGACGAACATACAACTCATATATTTGAACAACTTCGAAGTTTAGTGCCAGGAGTAAATCAATGTGAAAATGAACTTGAATTTATTCAATGTATTTCAAATTATATTCTTCATCTACAATCACAGCTTGTTAGTAAACAGCATAATAAACGAGATATATTACGATCACTAGATCACAACCAACAATTACCATGAAATTATTTTTAATAATGATAAAGATATTATTTATGAAATGATTTCAAAAAAAGGAATTACTTCATATTCAATTCACCGTTAAATCAATGCATAATTTTAAATAATAAAAAAAAACAATTTTTTATGTTTTTTTTTGCTGGAGCTTTTTATGTATATTAATTGAACAGTTCGTTGTTCTTTTTCTTTCTCTTTTCCTTGTGAAATACGTTTAATTTTGTTAATGTATCTGACTATTCGATGTTTGAAATGAAATAATAAGAACAGATATTGTCAACATAGAATTTAACCCATAATAGTTGGCGTTGACGTTGTTGTATCAATGGTAGGTGGATGATTTACACTTTTATCTAATGCTATCAATTTTTCCAATGACGAAGATATAGTTTGGGGATCAACAGTTGCATATGAAGCATCTGGAATAAGACTATAGTTTTCTATTCTTTTTTTATAGTTAAATTGAAATCTACCTGATTGAACTTTGTTTGGTAATAGATAACTTAACCAGTAGGTTTGTGATGATGATTCAGAGCTCGACGTTAGGCTATTATTTGTACTAGATTGTTCAGAAAGAACTACAGATGTTATCTGATTTCCATTCGATAATTGGCTAGTGGTATGTGCTTGAAATTGATTTAAACATATGATATTTTTACATGATTTGTTACTTGTTATATTTAAATCACAAGTTATATGAAGTAGATCCGATGAATCTCGACGTTTTCGTTTAGCCGACGCAGAAGACTTCGTTATATCTACAATTGAACCTGATAGTGGTGAATCGTATTGTAGTCTTGACGTAAGTGCAGCTCTTAAAGCTTCAAGATTGTTCGATTGGGAAAGAATAGTATCGATGTTAAATGTTTTCGACGGTGAATAAAATCTTAATGCATAGCCTTTTATATAGACTTCTAGAATTCATAAAATATTTTTAGATATCGTTTTAGTACAAATCATTTCAAAATTTACTTGGTACTTGTACATAACTATGAGTCGTAGATGAACTATGAGATATGTATACGGGAATCAGTGAAAGAACGACTATTATAATAAGTACAAAACCAATAGCAAAAAAACAACCTAATACAGCGCATGGTCTATAATATGGATCGATACGTCTGAAAGTCGAAGAAAGAATAACATTAAGAGAAAATTTAAGTTTATATTGAATTTAATCATCACCTTGCGTAGTTATCTGGCGTTGGTTGCCAACTTTCGCCATAGCCAGCATCTTTGTACATCCTATTTTTATTGTGACTAATACTGAAATCACAACAAACTTTGCTCTTATTTAATAAACACGAAATATAAGACGAGTAGTGAAAATATAGAAGAAAAAAAACAACCACAGTCATGTTAGTTATACATGTGCTTGCAATATTGTTTGATGAATGCATTTTAACATTTTTTCCAATGACTTCCTATGCGACGAATAGCTTCGTAGGTTTCTCTATGGTCACACCTGAATGATTTATCAAGGTGAAATAGGCAAACATTTAAAAAGCTGAAACAGAAAACGTGACTTTTGACGATTGTGTTCAGAATCAACAAAAAAATAACCGATGAAAATTTCTTCTTTTTTCTTCATATACAAAGTGAAAAACAAATAAACAAATAAGCACAAGTAACCAGACACTTTGTTGATAAATGTTAGACAAAAACAGATATTGTTATTAATGGAAAATAATATTCTGTTCTTTATGTTTGTATAATATGTTCTGATATAGTAAGGTCACTACTGTCTTGGTAAAATATGCAAATTTGTCTACTGTCAAATGCAATTTTATTCGACATATTCTTTTGTATTTTTTTTTGTCGTTACCGCTGCTATCATAATAATAACTTGAATTTATATACGATATAAAGAAGAACTATCTTGCGATGGTTAGTAATTACTATGTTGCAAACTCGATTACTATCTTCGATCGTGAGCATAATATAAAAGATTTCATTTTATTTTATATTTTCACCAAATTGATGGCGAAAGAAAATTCTTGATTCATTTATTGTTTAATGAATATTTGATTACTCTAGTGGCAATGATAAATCGAAAGTCGCATTTTTTTCCTTTTTCTCTATCATATAATGGAGTTCTAGATCAATCAACCGTTTGTTGGAATTCCTTTTTGTTTTTTTCCCTATCAACGATGAGAAGAGAAGTTTCAATCATGCACACGGATATCTAGTTGATTACAAATAATGATTAAAAAAAAATAATTATATTGCAGTCACGAAATAAGTGGCAATAGTCCCGTCGCTAATTTAACATTCTGAAATATATCACCATCAAAATTGACAAGAGTGTGAGAAAAACAAAAAAATAATACTTATATTAATTACATCGAACTGTTATATTGTAAAGTATCAATGAGTATTCATCGTAAGCATTTGTCGAAAATGTTTTATCTAATCATCTCGTAGTTCTTCGGGGATAAAATAGATTGTGTTTGATGAAAATTTGTGTATGCTCTTGTACGTCTTTTGATTCTCATTTTTTTTGTTCATGACCCATTGGCTGAATTGAAGAAATGAAGCAAGCGAGAATACGGAAACTGTTGTCAGTATTATAAAGGGTCCTTTCCTTTTTCTTTCACTTTCTTTATATATATCTATATATTTATATATATATATATATTTCTCTTTTTCTTTTACAAGTAATCGAAAGAAATAGAAGAAGCATATAAGAACGGGTGATTCCACCAGATTGCAGACACTGAGAGTGCAAATAACTGTAGAAAAACCTTAAATAGACACCATTACTTACAGCTCGTGTTCCTATTTATTACCAACAGTTGTTCGAAAAAATATTATTATACTTCATATATACATATACTTAGATAGTCATATAAATATACAAATATACAGAGAAACTATTGTTTATTAATAGCTTTTTCTTTCTTAACTGTTGTCGCCGAAACTATGATACGATTAGCGACATATAACACTCGATCAAACTTCCTTCTAAATATTGATCACAATTATGTCAACGCAACTTCTATGAATCTATTATAAACTCTAAACGAACAACATCAAGATCAAATGTTACAAAATACTACGAAATTACTATCTGACATTGTTTCGTCTTCCACAGCAGCGACTAATTTGCCAACTTCATCTATATCAGCACCAGCTCGTACTCGCATTATGGTTAATGCCATCTACATAGCAGGTGTTGCTTTCATGGTAGGAGTTTTTCTTCTACTACTTTGGGTTAATTTATGTAGTCGACATTGTTGGTGTTGGCATGATACACCAGTCACCAATAGATTTAATCGCCAATGGCTAATACAACGTTCAATAAATACAGGTAATGATAGTTCATCAACAAAAACTCGACATCAACGTAAATCATTGGATGACGATCAACTCGAGTGAATTGTCTTTGATTTCTTTCATACAACAATTGAATATTCATTGTTGCTTATATGAAATCTTAAAAATGCAAAACCTATGATATAGAAGCCTTGTCACCATGTATCTTTTCCTCTGTTTTTTGTTTTGTTCCATTTTCCCATCAATATTTATTTCTGTATGTCTATGAAAATGTTTTTTGTCTCTCTCTCTCTCTCTCTTCTCAAACAATGAACATATTTATTTCGTTATTCAACACCAACTTTATATTATCTTTAGTTTCAGCTTTCTTCCGGAAATTTTAAATTGAATGGTTGACTGATATCAACATATAAGATCAACACAAAAGAAAAAGATCATGCATATTCGTCTTACTTTATCGTATACCAGTAGTTTTAAATGAGACTTTCTTCTTTTTTGTGACATTGATTTTAATATTTTTAAAATAATGGAAACAAAAGAAAATAGTACAGACACTTGATTCTAACGTTAATATACAGCACGAACAAAACAAAAACTAGTTCGAAAATAAAAAGAAGACACAAATAATGAACTTAATTAAGTTTTCAAATCTTCAGCATATGGTTTTAGAGACAATATTTGATGAAACACAACAAATATTATTGAGTTTGTAAATCAATGGAATCGTTCGTCCATCGTCTGTGAACAAAGGTGAATGTCTATGGTTATTCTTTAATTCAAAGTAGAACTAGAAAAAAATACCGAATGAATATTCAAATAATTTATATATTCGACATTTGCTTGTCAAGTATTGAATATACATGAAGCAAATCTTATGGTTAATGTATGTAAGGTAAGAAGACGGAAAACAACGACTTTACCATTAAGCTTCAACTAATATGAACTTAATACTCATGGTTATTTTAGATGATAAACATCTTATAATTTATACCTTATCGCTTAATAACATAAGATCGACAGCATCTGGCCTTGAAGCTAATATAGAATGTTGTGCATTTGATTTAGTTATATTATAGAAGGCGCACAGTTATACACATGACGAGAGTTTATCGAAACACGTAAGGCATGTGTTGCATCATGATATAAATGGACAAAAGATTCATGTAGACAGCTAAGTAATTGAATATCATTTTCAATAGAAAACTAGTGCAGGAAGACATAATGCACTCGAACAAAAAGTATATCCTATTTCAATCGTTCTTGAAATGAACAAAAAATAAATATAGACTTTATTGATCGAGAAATAGTTGTCTGAAGTCAAACAATGTCGACGGAATTGAAAAGAAATGTGAAGAATATAAAACTATTTATGGTTGCAAATCGATTCATTTAAGGTTATTCACAAAGTTATTCGTTGAAAATATTACTATCAATTTGTTAACACTTATTTTGAAGAAAGCATAATATCAATTTAACAGAGCAAACATACAAACAATATCTAAAAGAAATATTGAATTTGTTCTATTCTGACAGATTATTCACAAATCTTTTTGAATAACTGTTCCCTACAATATTTATTCAGTCTTTACAATTGAATGTTTTTTTCTCTCAGGACATCAAAAGAGTTACAATCGAATGTACTGTTTTCAAAACATTCTACGTAGTTTTTATTAATAAAATCATACCATATGGTGAATTGAGCCTATGTTTGTCGAGTCTTATTGTTATATACATGATTATTATTAATATTATTCAATATTCTTCATGTTAACAACCGCGAGGCTAATTTTTTCAAAACAATAGATTAATCAATTCTAGGTGTTGACTGTTTGTTTGAAGATCAAAGTCAAACTCTACATCATGTAGCACAGTTTCATACGTATCATAAACGCAGATGACGAGAACAAGCACTAGTATATATTTATATGTAACTACTTATTTATTTCCATAATTCTGTTATGAAATTGATAACACAGATCGAAGTCAATGGATCATTCTAAAATGTACATAATTTTTTAGAGTACTCGAATATATTATAATAACTATATCAACAATGTTTTCATCTCGCAGCATTTATTATTAGTAGTAAGAAAATGGATGCATGCGTGCTTTTCTTTTTCATTCATGACATGAAGATTTATATTTTATTAATCAAAGTAATCCGCGGGTTTAAAATTAATTCGGCACTTGTAAATCAATACAGTAAAGAGCCCAATGAATAGCAAAATATAATTTTTTCTACGTTTTGCTTTCATTCTCTAAAATATTAATACAATATTAACTAATAACAATCAATATTGTTCGATATTCTGTTCCTTAGAGAGTAAGTACGATCGCTCTATAATAATAGGATATCGTCGATTTATTTATGCTTTGAGCTCATGATTTAGAAAAAGAAACAAAACGGGCGGTTCAAATCAAATAGAAGCATTGCTATCTAAAATGAACCTTGAGCTTTATTTTTCCTATGAGCCATGCCTTTTGCATTTCCTATTGAGCGACATTAATTAGCAACAATCAAACAAAGCAACAGATCACTTGTTATGAACTTGTTTTCATAAAGCGACAAGTACATTACATTATGAGCTCGTAATTACTCGTCCCTCAACACAATCCACATAACAATTATCATGAGAGAAAAACAAGATATTTTGATAAAGTTTTTGTCGTATAGTATTTCTAGTGTTGTCATAAAGCCTCGAGGGAAAAAAATTTAAATTTCGTTATTTTTTTTACATAAATGTGTGTTGTTGCTTTTTATTATTTTTATTCTGTAAAATCGAATAAATCTTTAAGTTTACTAGATATTTTATTCATCCGTTGCCTTTTCTTTTTCTCATTAGCTTCTTCTATACACTTTTATTCATTAAATTTCATTGAAAAAAAAGTATGCCAGCGAGAGAAAGAAAAAAGAAAGACAAAGAAACACTTTTCAATAACGCCTTGAAAAGTAAAAACAAAATGTTAAATATCAAACACTGTATATCAACATTCTTTCTGTTTCCTCTAACACGTTCTGTCTTTCTTTTTTCTCAAAAAAGCCTTTTAATTGTTTGGTTAGTGATAAATGTAATATGAAACAAAGAGAGAGAAAAAAAGAACGAAAGAAAAGAAAAATATTTCACATAAAGAACGACTACTCCACAAAATTTTCTATTAATGATAAGAGCCAGATGTTGAATATTTATTCATTTTTTTCGTCTAGTATACTTTTTGACAAATGTGTACATCTACTAGAAAACCAAAGTTTATTTACTATGACAATGTGAACATGTCGTTCGTGTTCTTTTTTTACAAATGTAAGTAATTTAATACAGCACATGGTTAAAGTCAAATAAAATAAGTGTTGTCGATATATTGAAGATTTCATTCCATTTGTAGAAGAAAAAAAAGTTCATTTTATAATTTATTTATTGCTAACAAAAAGGAAAGAGAAGAAAAGTTTTTATTACTATTCAAGAATTCATGCGCTAATGTTTTAAAATGTAAGTGAGTTTAGAATTCATTTTTATTCTCACATGGAAATAAATCTAAATAGCTACTGATATAATATACAGACGAAGAAGAAGAAGAAGATATTTTTATTTCATCCGACGATAATAATCATCTATTCAGATATTGTCCAGGGTTGCTTCTTTTTTTTTCTTGAATACAAAGCATCTAAATCCACGGAGAAGGTTAGCAAAGATTACAGTATTACTCAATAGAACTTGTCGAATACTAGTAAACATACTGAGCATACTTTCATGACAAACACAATGTAGAAGTACTTTGCATACGAAAATTTTAAAAAGATAGTTGTTCGTATGTTCTAATTTGTTACGATGAGATATTATTATCAGTTATGGAATATTTACTTATATTATGCAATAAGAAAAGCATTGATATCTTGACAATGAAAGAAACAGACTACTCTGGTATCAACATGTTTTTTAAGATATTCGTACTACTAAATTATTTATTTATCAATAGATTTACATGTTATCAACAAGTAATGATTATTGACGAATATCATTAAATGGTTTACCTTGAAAATCTATTAATCGATTTAAATATTAGATATATGATATAAAAACTAATTGTAAGATTTATCTTTAAACATGAATGATATAAATATATGATATTATTTCATCATTATTACTTACGTAAGGAATTTTTACAAGTATTACATATTTCTATGGGTCTGCATGTTATTTTTTTTTTAATTTGAATATGTTACTTTGAACTATTTACTGTAACTCATTCCAATGCTTCTGAATCCCTTCGAGTACAGAAGAATCCTATTGATCGAATGCTTTTATTAATTTGTAGACGGATGAGATATTCACGAGTGCTGCACACGTGAGAATATGAACAATGAATAGCTATTGTGTTTTCAATCTCGAGGTAAATCAATAAAGAAAACAAAAGTCTGAAGTCGTTCGTCTTCTTCTTCTTCTTTTGAATTCAATAGTCAATATTCATGAAATTCTTATCAGCTCTTGTTTTTTTCTCATTTCATTCTAGTATGTTTCGACCAGTATTCGTCTATAAACTACTTATTTTATCGCTTATCGTTAATTTCGTACTTGTTGTATATTTCTTGTTACGAAGCAATCATCATCAATTTCATATCGATCATGCAAAGACCTATTCTGGAGCTAGTGATTACTATTCTTCCTTTGAATATAATCCTGTGCCTATCCATGTGAATATTATACCTATGCCCATGTTTGTTGAAAAAGAAGTGGGCAGAGTATTCATATCAAATGAATTCCGTATCGAGTCAAATAAACCACCAACGAAAGACCTTCGATTAGCTATTCGTCGCTATTCAAAATATATTTCATTACTAGTAGCTGGAATATCGCCGGAGAGTAATCAAAATGCTTTCCCTACTGAAAATAGACTTATCATTGATTGTCCAACAATTGTTTTGCAAAAAGATACATATCCAAGTGTCGGCGAAGATGAATCTTATATGCTTAATATAACCAAAAGAGGTTCATATCTATATGCATCTGCCATGACAGGTATTGTTCGAGGTCTATCAACATTTGTTCAATTAATCGAAAAAAATACATCTTCTAATCGAGCTTCTATCCCTATACTACATATAATGGATCGACCTCGATTTACATGGCGAGGATTAATGCTCGATGTATCTCGTCATTGGATGCCTGTATCCGTTGTTGAGCGAACGTTGAATGCAATGGAATTAAGTAAACTTAATGTTCTTCATTTACATCTATCCGATGATCAAGGTTTTCGTGTTGAAAGTATTCAACATGAGTTATTACATGATAGAAAAGATTTTTATACTCAAAAACAAATTCGACATCTTGTGGAATATGCTCGACAACGACGTATTCGTATTGTACCTGAATTTGATATTCCTGGTCATACGACAAGGTAATGAATCGGTTTCTTATGAACAATGGCGTATCGTTTGACATAGAAAGAAAACGGAATAAAAATAGATTTGAATCGTTCAACTCATAAAGTACAGATGGGATTTACATGCATATCTTTCAGTTCACTTTTAAATGTAGAAAAGTTAAATGATTATGGACAAATTTAAACGAAATAATCTGTAAGTAATAGTCAGTGTCTATATAAATATAAGTTACTTATGGTGAGTGTTAGAGATTCACAGTAATCTGGCACATCGATAAGTCGCAGAAAATCCTAAATATTTACCAGTTTTTAAGACAATGAAGCAGAAATGCTTCTAAATGTTTCGTGTTTTCTACATTTTTCAAAAATACTTTTCTACAATAGTCTAGATATTGACTTATTGGTAGTTAGTGGGTGTTCATCAAGTGAAAAAAAGGGAGACTCCAAGGCTGTGTCGAACGTGTTCTTGCATACTGTTACAATTTTTCAATACTTGTACTTACACACCAGTATGTTGGTATTTACTACGTGATGTTTAACCTACAAAAATCTGTTGGATAATAAGCCTGAAATATTTTGTTACACTTCATTCATAAACATATTTTTAAAAGTACAATGAACTACTAGAATCTCAAGATCTGATAGAGTTATGTAAATTGAAATTGAGATAATAAACCAACATCACAAGTACTAGATATAAATAATGAAATAGCTCAACAATTTTCAACATTATGTTCAACATTGCCTGATAGTACGCTGTAGTATGCAAGCCTCACTTGTTTCTCTCATGGTATTTATTCACCAATGTAACAATATTCACTAGAATATTCGAACAAGCGGTTTACCGATAGATGGAATCACTTCATTGACTATAGTAGATATTTGAATGATTCATATTTATCTCAGTCATATTTAATCGTGCAAAAACACTAACAAGCTACTGATAAAGATGAAACTAAAACTGTTGTTAGTTTCTCTGAGACTTCTATTTTCAAAAAATTTAACCTGGTCTCGTTTAGATGTATGCATGCGCAAGTGAGAAAAATCGATTGCAATCGAATGATACCGAGCTTTGATCCAAATCGTAATTTCAACAAAGTTGGAAAATGAGCCTTGACCATATTTTCGATTGCAATCGATCTGTTCATTTGTATGAACAATTAGATGAGATCAATGCGAAAACCTATTTGGAGAGTTGTCATGAATGTATTACACATATTTGACCATAAAATACTTTTAAAGAAAATTTTACATTGTATTCTAGCTGGTTTGTTGGTTATCCAGAATTAACTTGTGAACCTGGCCCATATCAAGTGGAAACGAAATGGGGCGTTATGAGACCTACGATGGATCCAACAAAAGAGAATACGTATACATTTCTTGATAAATTTTTTCAAGAAATGTCACAACTATTTCCTGATCCATATTTTCATATTGGAGGGGACGAAGTTGAGGGTTCTCAGTGGTCACAATCACAATCAATACAACGATTTATTGAGGAGCATAAACTAGGAAATAAAAACGGTCTGCAAGCCTATTTTAATAGACGAATACAAAAAATGCTTAGAAACTATGGAAAAATCATGATTGGATGGGAAGAAATTCTTGACGAAATTCATGAGAATACAACTATTGATAACGATGCCATTATTCAAGCATGGAAAAGCCGTAAGCCACTTCTTAATGCTATAAACAAAGGCTATCAAGGTTTACTTTCTCACGGTTATTACCTTGATCATCTTTCTGTTGCTTCAGTTCTTTATAAAACTGATCCGATTCTTGATGATGAACTATGGTTATTTAAACCAGAACAATTGGATAAAATTCTAGGTGGCGAAGCTTGTATGTGGACTGAATTCGTTGCACAAAACTCAGTTGATTCACGAATATGGCCACGTGTTCTTGCTATTGCCGAACGGTTTTGGTCTCCATCGTCCATGAAAAATGAGAACTTTCTCTATGAACGTCTCTTTCGCATGAATCATCTATTGGATAAAATGCAAACTGGCCTCATACATATTTCATCGTATAAACCTCAATTAAAAAATTTGATTCTCGATCCCGAAAAAAAAACTGATCTTCTACATCCATTCGTTATTTTAGCCGATGTTTGTGAACCTTATGGTTTTGAACAACGTACTCAAAGTGGTAAATATTCATCGACTGTACCATTGACAACATTTACTGATAGTCTACAAACCGAAAGTGAGCAGATATGGAAATTAGAAAAACTTCCTATGAATGATAAAATATTTCATGATATATTTCAAACATGGTCTGTTAATCATATACGTTTAAGAAAATTATTTGATGGTTTAGATAGCGAGAGACATAAAAACATGTGGGGACAAGATGTTCAACAATTATCACAAAATCTTGCTGAAACTGGTCGAATAGGCTTGAGAGTGTTAAGTTATGGTACTGAAAGACAATTACATCATGAAAAAAATAATACTATGAATTCATGGTCATTGATGCAATGGATTTCACATCACAATAATTTACTAAACCAATTAGAAAATCAAGTGTACGAAGTACGATTAGCTGCCGTAAGAACAGTTCGACGATTACTTAATTCAATTCAAACATTTCTTTAGTATATTTTTTTTTGTTCTATTTATTTTTGCTCGATAAAAAAGAATATATAATGTTAAAATAAAATATATGCTATGCATCTTACTAGAATAGAATTTTCGTTGCTCGAAAAAGAAATGCATTTCAAACCATTAATGGTAATTCACTGTGGTGGTGGTGGTGGTGGTGTTGGTGATGATCATCGTAAATTGTCTTTCTTTCTTCTTCGTTTATTTCTTTTTTGACATGATCTATCCTTGAATAGTAGAGCACGATTATTGTTCTCAACGATAATGCGAAAAAAAAACAACGTAAGCTTCATCCTCTCTTCGTTTCATTATTGTCAACATCAATTACTGTTTTATTTAGTATTAAAACCAGTCAATATATATATATATATATGCATCCCATAAAATATCGCTACATTGAAAAAAATCGATTGAATAGTTATACGTTGTCATTTTGAATAAATAGGGTCTGCTTGTGATTCTGATTTGTTAGATTGTTGAATATAATCAACATAATTTCTATTGAATAAACGGTTTAATCAAGTAGAAAAAAATCTTCTTTAAGCATAAATAATATAGTTAATCATTCAATATCGATATGGATACAACATAACTTATTCTTCATACGAAGTTATAGTAGAATAAACATGTCAGAGAAAAGAATCGATGCTTAAGTATGTTTCTATCGAATATGACTGGATGTTTTTGTTTTGTATTGAGAAATGTTAGCATTTTCTTTTACGACATTGATTCAGTGTGTTGACCTATACATATAGTATTACTATAAAATTATTGTCCATCCTTTTTACTCTTCGTATAAACTTGCCATAAAATCGGCAAATAATGTTTTAGCACTTTATGATTGTATCGAACAGATCGAAATCTCAAATTGCGCAAACCTTTGCATACTTCAAAATATACAAGATACGTCAAACGAAAGATCTATCTCTAACGTATGTATATCAGTAGTAGTGGTTGATACTGATAAGCCTCATAGCAATTATCATCAATTGGTAGTTATGGCATATATCTATTGCCGTTCTGTTAAACTTGTTTCCTTTAAATGCGTAGGTCTATTCAACCTGCAACGCAAGTAGAGACTTGTCGTACGTATGAAAAATCTAATTTTGAATTTGAAAATAATTATAATTACATTACACTTGTGACACTCATGATTTACTTTTTAAAAATACTTCAGGGGTAATGCATTTTTTCTTTTGGTGTAATTGGTGATGAAATAAATATGAAGGATGCAATCATCTTTATTTTTATCTTCAAAAATGATGTTGTACACGTTTAAGCATTTTCGATTTTAGAATACAGTAATTATAATAAGTTACACATATAACAACAACTAGGCGAAAACAAAAAGACCATGAAAAACACTAAAGGCAAAATAACAAGAGGTATTAGTTTGTGTAAGCTTATCATTAGCTGAGTACGTCTGTCTCATAAAGACCAAACCATTAGCGGATGTTGTTATTCCTTTTTATTACTCCTGTACAGACACTATTTTATACAAATTACGTCTTTCGCCTAGGAGAACGTCACTGATTCATAACTATCTTGTGATCTAACATGATAAAATCGAATGAATTGTAAACATATTCTTTTCATTGACAAAATTTACTTGAAACTTTACAAGCTTTTTTCTCTTTCTTGTTCTTCTTATTTTTATTTATTATCAATCAACATGATAGCATTTTTATAGATCGGTTTAGACTGATTCTATGATGCTTTTTTTCCTTATTTAAATGCTCAATCAATCGTTGTCATCTTTATTAACGATAAGTGGATTTTTTTCTCTATTTTGACGTATATTCATCCTCATCTTTTTTACGCCTAGCAAGGCCTTCATCCTTTCTTACCATCGATAACGATAGATGAAAGAAAATTAATTCTGTTTTTTTTCTTCTTTAAGTTTTCTTGTCAAGCTACTTGCATTCGTCCGCATCGATAACCTTTGTGATTACATTTATTCGTGTGAAAGATTCACAATTCAGTCGAAGACCGATTGTAAGTGTCAACATAGCGAATTAGCATGCAAGGAGCTCTATGGGTTTTCGACGTAAAATATTGCCCATTGTCTCATGTATATTCTTAGACAAATGAAACAAGTTCTGATGTGCCTATATTAAAAAAAAATTCTTTTTTTTCTTTTATGTCAAATCAATCTTCAGGTCATTTGATTTTGTCTGTACCATGCTTATGTCACTAGATAAATAGATTATAATTGAGTATTCGATCTGTCGTTCTAAAAGAACAGTTATCTTTGAGATACCGAAATAGAATATTCCTTTCTAACGGATAATATAGTATATTTGACCAGAAGAATTTCGTGTATTTTTTTTAGAATAGATAATAACAAATACCTTTTAATAAACATCTATAGTTCATAATGTTTATACTCGTGATGAATCACTATCTACATGATTGAAAATAAGTAATAATCTTTCTATTTAAAAAAAAGATGAAAAATTAACATGGTACATTCATTTCTTTACTATCATTTCACCGTAGATTGATAAGAAGATTTCATTTGTTTGCTATCAATGGTATCGACTAAGATTGTCTAAAATTCACAGTATATATCTTTAACTTCCGTTCTTTTTCATTTAACATTAAATGATGATCACTTTTACTATAATAAAAAACATATTTTCACATCATCAATCTACACTATCATCACCTATCATTTTTATCAACAAGTATGCTTTTTTTTCGTTGTCCTTCGTTCTTTTTTCTTGGAGATTTTATTTAATTGATGATCAAGCTAGAAGAAAGATTTGCTATGGACAAAGTACAATGATAATACTAATATTGATAAGAAAAAAAACAAAGATACGTCTAGATTACATAGAACACAAGACGAGAGAGAAAAAACGATCGAACTAATAATAAGCAGAGAGGAAAGAGACGAAACAAGTTAACGACAATTGTATGTATTATTTGTGCGTATGTTACCCAATGTTTGAAATAACTTAAGCCTCATATACGCATGACGGGCTCCTATTTTCCAATAAAGAGAAGTATGCTTTCCCTTTTGTTTGTTTTTCTTTCGGTGTCTTAGTCAGCGTGATTATGTATTTCATAGTATAATCAAAGTCGTCAATCGACAATACATTTTTACGTGTCACTGAATGTTTATAGTTCAATGAATATTTTTACGTTTACTTTACATTTAGATTCGCTAGTAATATTGCAATTGAGATATTTCTCATCGACCATTCACTTGAAAGACATGTTGAACGGTATTTTGCTTTTTTACCATACCTTGAAAAGGTATTCCTACTTATCGAATCTTATTTCAATGATTTCTTTTACTTCTTCTGGCCTTCGCATTCGACTTTAGTTTGATATTTTTAGTATATGATTGATAAAATAGGTAAGAGCGTCGTAGCTTAACTTGATGGATTACCTCATTAGAAATCATGTTTATATATATATATATATATATCATAATCGATATTTCTGTATTGATTTTATCACACTTTCATCAAATCGTAGAGTATTAAAAAATAACAGAACTCTTTCTGACTTTTCTTTTTCTTTCTGGCCAAATTAGAATCAGATTATAAAATTACTGAAGCTGAAAATGTTTTTAAGAACGCATATAAGTGAATACAATACACATCACTCTCCACTGTGCATATAAGCAAAAAAAGAACGACTGATACTCTGAGAGAAACGTCTGTAAATTGTACAAAAGCTAATGTTTAGTCGTACTTACGTATAAAAATCGTTTTTCCTGTGACTATTTGCCTGTTGTCATTGCAAAGGTATTTATTCTTATATTTTTTCATTGGATATATGCATTAGAAACTCTTAGTTCTCGTTTTGAACGTTCAAGTGCTGTTTTTTCTTGCTTGGAGTAAGATCGATGTATACAATAGCAAAATAATTAGATTAACTATCTTGTTCTTATTAAATGGATCCTTTATGACAGTTACAAAGTATCAAATCATTGCTGATTTTGAATGTAGAATAAAACATTATTATGTTAAAATATGCAAGACAGCAATGAAAACAAAAGTCGAAATAAATCATTCGACAAAAAATACAAAATTTGAATTTTTCTTTCGATATACTGTTGATTTCCGTTCGAACCAAGGGCATCTAGTATATTTTCACGACAATAAAGTAAAAAAGACTACCATGATTTTTTCTTTCATCTGATTTAACTTTGATACGCCGATGATAAGGATGGAATGACACATGATTCTTTTCTTAAGTCGTACATTGACAGATACATGCGAAGTCTTCCCTTAATATAGGTATGACGTAGCAGAGAAGAATTTCCTAATAAGATAGGAATCTTCTTCTATCAGTTTATTTTTGATGATGATCTACTATTGCAGGTGAAGAAAAAAAAAGGAAATACGGCTTAAGAAAGTAGATTTTTCTTCACGCATTTGTTGTGTGTTTTTATTTTCTCTGAAAAAGATTAATTCTATTAGAAATGAGTAAAAAGAGACGCATATTTATATATATATATAGATAACAAGAATTTGAAATTTTATTTTAATGAGGAGAACTACTTAGAATATTTAAAGAGGTCATCAAGATATAAATGCTTTACTCTTCGTAAGAACTTCGCTTTTTTTCTATTCACATGAATAGGTAATAGAGCAGAAATAAAAACAAACATTAGTAATCCAATCATTTTGTCTAAGAAAACAAAACGAGGAAGGGAAAAAAATATATACCGACGCACGTACAAAACGCATCATATCGTATGTACTTGTTTCTTCTTATCGTTTATATATCATATTGATAGTTTCCTTTCTTTTCAATGTTATACTTACAAAATAAACAATAAAAAACATAGAAAAAAGAATCCCTCATTATATAGATACTTTCGTTAATGAACCGTAGAATATACGTGGACGCGCCTGCTTAAGTAGATTTCACTAATCAAATAGAGAATAGAAAATTAAAGAAAAGAAAATCAACTTTTTTTGTTCCCTCGAAGGATGAATGACGGTTAAGAAAAGCTTCTGTCACAGTGATGACATTTGTTGGAATGACAGTTAATTGCAAAGTTGTTTGTTATTATTGTTCTTATTATAGTTTCTGTTTTCTTCATCATCATCTGACAAGATCACCACTAACTAGAACTTCTCATTCTATCTTCTAACACAAAATATTTTCCGTATCTTATCTATACTACGTCGGATAGGGACAGCCATGAGGTCTCTATTAGTTAATAAATATTGTCTATCTTCTAGAAGTAAAACGAGAATAGTATTATTATAAATAATTCATTATATCTATGAATAAAAATGATGTGTTAAATCATATAGTTCAATAGCCCGAACAAAGCAAGCGTCATGACAAACGTTAATGGAAGTGATTTTATAAATGCTATGAATTCTTCTAATATATCATCATCATACGAAGATAATGAAACCGTTTGGTATGGATCAGCATACGATGGATTAGCAAAAACTATTTCTGAACGTTTAGAAATTGTTGAACGTTTAACAACTCATATAACACTCATTGTATCCATCATTGGTTTAATTGGTAATGCATGTACAATAGTTGTACTTAATCGACAAATTATGCGTAAATGGCGTTCCTCTGTATTATTATCATCATTGGCTGCTGTAGATTTTCTTTATTTATTAATTATATTTTTATCCATTATCGATGAACTAACAAATCAAACAATTGGCTTTAATCGATCATTAATTCTATGTCAATCGACTGTTTACATTACACATGTTTGTTCATTTTTATCGGCTAACTTTACATTATCATTTACATTGCAACGCTTTGTTGCTGTTGTTTTTCCATTACATGCGCATACAATAATATCAAGTCGTTCATCGACAACAACCATATTAATCTTAGTACTTTTTGGTTGCAGTTTCTATTCATTTAGTTTCTTTCTAACCAATATATCAATAGGAAAATGTCGAGAAGATGAAACTTATCCGGCATTGTTTCCATTACTAATCGCTGATATATGTCTAACATTTGTCATACCGTTTACTTTTATAGTTACATTTAATTGTGCCATTGTATATAAGTTACGGCATCGAAAAAAGTTTTCATCTCTTTTCGGTAAGTTCTATTATTTGAATGTTATTGAATCTAATTCAGTGAATAATCTAGATACAATTAATTAGATAGTTTTTGTTATTGCTGTATTTTGCGTTTTTGACAACTGAAAATCAATGGAAAACATGATGACATCTAGACAATTTGCGAAACAAAAATTAATCATACAGTTGTGGTACATAATTCTTTTTATCTACAAATTCAGTAACCGTTTTGACAGGATTCATTCTGTTGAAGTACGGTGCTTGACTTCATTAAATATCATATTGGACTGTTGGCTACTGCAGTTATATGATATTCTAGAAATAAGTCGATTTTTTTTCTATTGAATTTGCTAAGTAAAAGAAAAAAGCCAAAAAACGAAGAATAGTATTACTTCAATGTATAAATGAATATCTGTTATCATTGCATCGTTGACAGTTGAAAAGACAATCGCAATATTATTGCCTGCGATTGAAAGTCAGCTATCGAGCCTTTAACGTAGCTAAAGTTATGTATAAGAAACGTTGAAACTATGATACGAAAGAAGTAAAAGGTTTCTTTCTCAAGTTTGGAATATAAAAGGAATATTCCTTGGGTGCTTTTATCGTGATGGACAAGATTCTAAGATACTGCTCACATGCTTTAACATGTTTTTATTTTCTCTTTTTGAAGTATTAGTATTCAGACGTTGAAAGAATATTTGAATAATCGTGTTCAATTCTTGATGAAAGGATTCACTTAATTTTCTTGTTTTTGATCACTATATGCTTTTATTTTAACTGAAATTCGATATGTGGGAATACTTAATATCTAGAAATTGTCTCGTTTCTTTTGGAACGTGTTTAGATGGTTCGTTAACGAGAAGAATGACAACTATTAATCAAGGAACACCTTCACCGATTGTCTTGCCTCGACTTTGTGATCATGCTGAAAACGAAACGTTATATGAAGAGAATCCGGGTATGAATGACTGTGTTTCATTGGAAAATGGTAATAAACCAATAAATCATTCGTTATTTTCACTACGTAAAAAGTCGGCATTACCCGGGGAAGTGGAAAGAAAATATAACGGCGGCACACTACGTCTCAATCAACCTCGCGCATCGACAATAACACTATGCAATGATGTAACGGCTATAACATCAAATGTAACTACTAATCGACAAGCTATATCACAAAGAACAACGAAAATGCTCGTTATATGTTCAACAACATTTCTTCTATTTAACTCACCATATTGTGCCGTTTTACTTTATTCGATTATATCGAAAGATGTTTTAGTACGTACACTTGGAATTTTGAGGCATTTTTATTTCATGTCGTTTTGTTTAAACTTTTTCCTTTATTCATTATGGGGTAATCGTTTTCGTCATGAATTCATTTCAATTTTAAAAACATGTTTTACACAAAAGTTTCATTTGCCATGGATAAAGGATGATAAAATGCCGAAACAGTCATTTTCTACACGTATCAATACTAGAACAGCTGTATAATAGTGCTTTTTCGTTTTGTTGTCTTTTTTTTTGTCGAACGAAAATTTATATTTTTTGTGACCGTAAGTTTCGTTTCTCTCTTTTCTTTCGTACATCATTATAATAAATATACATATTCATTTTTATTCTCTGTTATGACTCCTTGATAAAACGAACGAGAAAACAAATAGTTCAAGTACCGTGTCAGAATTCGAGATAAAGATAGATAGGGATACTCCTCGATTATCTATTTAAACTGTAACGTGCACATACACAGAATAACAAAAAAGAAATGCGTTTAACCGTGTATACTTGTCTTCTGTTGTTTTCTCTCATACAAGGTTAGTAGAAAAAAAAAGGAAAACTTGAAATATTAAATTTGACTGCCACATATGTATAGGAAATGTTATTATCGATAATTTCATCGATGAAAAATGTAAGTTTGTAGACATACGATTTTACTAGTAAATATTTTTCTACTTTTCTTAGGTACATTTTCCCTATTAAAGTATAAATATGCGTCGAAGGCAATTTTTCAATATGTACCCAGCACTATAATCGAACAAACAACATTAAATATAACTGCCGATGTGAATTTTTATCAGTCGAGCTCATCTTGTAATCAATCTTTTGTAAAAGTAATTGATTCATTCGTCGGACAGACAATAGACTAGCTAAAAATATGTATATCTGATTTCTTTCTTTAGTTACAAAATTTAGCTATCAATGAATTGCAAAATGATAACATTCATACGGATAGAAAACAACTTGAAAAAGCTATTCTTCAAATATTCATTGAAATATTTGTTAGTGAAATTTTGTTTCTATAAGAAAAGAAAAATTCAATTTTGATTTTCTTGTTTTTCATTTAAAGAATATATTAGAAAATAATACACAGGATGTTATTTTCTTGAATGATAATAATTATAATCAATATCGTAGAATAAAAACCGTTCGAATCAATGATGGTCAATTCATTGGAAATTCAATTTTCGCTGTAAGTTTACTTGTCAGATGAAATCGAATTTGATTATTCAACAAGTGGTGGCAATTCATTGTTATTTCTTTAAATAGGATTATTTGTTTAACAGATTTGTTCCTTCAACGAAAACAACATGTGAACAAATAATAAATGTGAATGAAAGAAAACTTGAAAAAAGTCTATGCATATCTACAACTGCTAACCTTTTGACCATTAATCGACAGATTAGTTTTGTAAATAAAATCGATCATCAGACTTTTATGTTCAAGAACGAAAATTTAGTTTCAACTGTATTGAAAACAAAGAGCAAAGACGATTTTGATCTATTATTGAAACATATGTGTACAAACAATGAATTTGATCTACAATATCAATTAATCAATATGATGAATAATGATCTTGATGATGATGCTTTAAATAAAATTCTTTTTCTACATACAAATCAATATTCAAATTGTGAATGGTTAGAATTTTCATTGTTTTAAAACTTAAATTTTCGTTATTTCTCATCTGTATTTTTGTTTTCTATTCTAAAGGACAAACATCAATCAAATTGTGATTGATGTTACTCGTCACCAAGCCACAGAATATATTTTCAAAAATTTCTTTCATGATGAACGAAAAATTGAATATTATCTTGATTTAATTGAAAGAAAATTGAATGATCAAACGAAAGAAATTTTAATAAAATACTTTCCTAAGTCATGTTTGATAACAAATATGATTACACTTCGTATGTTCATGTTTCTTTCACAAGACAATCTAACAATGCAATGTATATTAAATCGAAATAATCATATAAAATATCGATCTATAGCAGTGCGTTTTCTCGGTAACAAAAAACAATATGAAAATGATTTTCGAACAATATTAAATAGTGAAGATGAATCTAGTGAAATGCGTATACTTTCATTTCAAGCCATATCTTCATTTCTTGATATTAATGAAATCAATAATTTAATTGAAAATACTCAATCGAATCAGCTTCGTTTTTACATGAAATCTCTATTCAAACAAAGCTCACTATGGTTAGCTAATTCTGGTTCATATGAATTTCCATTCGGCCGAATCAATATCCTATTCGATGATTATCTATCATCTTATCTACCGTATGTGGTTCAACTAGAATTTATAAATACCGTTGATATTGATATTTATTTTATTCGAAATCATAAACAACATACGGTATGAATTTGTCGTTGTTTTTCTTGATTAGAATGAAAATTTTCTTTTCTCTTTTTGTTTCGTTGCATAGCCATTGGAAATTTTACTGATATTCAATAGAAAAAGTATAATTCGATTTTCCACACTGATTGATTTTTTCAAGTGGTTAAATAATGAGCGATTATTCGAAATGAAAACTGTTGATGGATTTCGCTTCAAAATAAATTTAAAAACTGATCTTAATCTTAAATGGTTCACTGGTTATTTTAATCAATTGAAGAACTTTTTTGAAAAGTAATTATATCTTAAAGAATATTTAACTAAATATTTCTATCTCGCAATAAATTAATCGAAGTTACTAGCACTAGCCATCATTGATCGGACAGAATATATAATATCTTGTAATCAAGTTGCATACTTTTACACGTGTTAGGTTATTGTTAGCAGATCTATTTTATTTTATTGAACATCACGCCATTTCTATACTATTAGAGGTACACCAATAGTTGAGCCATCATTGATGAATTGCCAAAGAAACAAAATCAATACTCGATTATAGTTTTCAACTTAAAAATAGTGTACATCAGAGACGAGCACAGTGCAACATTCTCTATCCTGTGATGTGCTTATCTCTGGCATACACAAGTATGCAACATGTTCCTACGGCATTGATGACACGCTAGTGTATTTCTTCATATCAAAATGAATCATCTTGACAAAAACGAATACTTTTTCGAATTATGGCTGTGCTTGGAGGCCCATGGGAATAGAATATCCACACTCCTACTCTCCGTCAGTAACCAAAACCATCTAGTAGAATTTGGTCCATGACCTTTTTTGGATTTCACAAAAGACCTTGTAATAGAACTGTAATGAATGTAGTAGGTAAAAAAAAAATTATAATAATTTGAAAAACTGACTCATTTTCGTAAAGATCGATATCTTAGCTATGGAGAAATATAATAGCAAGTCATCAACTTCATTAGGAATGTGTTGCATGTTTCTATCTAAACTATTAAGAATAATCATAATGAAATCGTAGTTAGAATTCCTTAATAAATTCTCATGAGAAAACTTCCATCGATAAGATAATATTATTAAAAAACGGATTTAGAAACATGAGAGGATGCCAATTTAACAATTGACACTGAATTAGACGAAATTTTGTACTCATTTAATACTAATTATGAAAAACTTTATCATTTAGATCAACGACTGGTATTGTTCTAAAAATTCAACATGGATTAGGTGAGATAATGACTGGATATGAACTAACTTTTAGTCTCGAATCTAATTTTAAAATTAATATCCATCGTCATGAACATTCAACTTCGTATTTATGGCGTTCACTACAAAAAGAAAACATTTTTTTCGAAATCGAGTATGAAAATGATTTTTTTATCTAAGAGACTTTACTTTATCTATAATGTTAATATAGTCAAAAAATAAATCCAATCGTGTATAATCAAAATATTTTACCGAAAACTTTTACATCATCATCATCATCTATCAAGGACTTTTGCTATATAATTCCGCATTTCGATTCAAAAATTTGTCTATCTTTTACTTTTGAACGTCTGTGGCCATCATCAATTGCAGTAGGATTTTTTTATTTATTTTTTGAATAAAAAAATTTTTTTTTTCATAAATTCAATTATTCGACTAGATTCGATTACTTTCGGATGATCCATCACTTGTCTACAATTTAACTTCATCGAAAAATTCTCTTCATTTTAATATTCAACAAAAGATTGTTCGATCGTATCATCTAAAACGAAGATATCATGAAAATACATGGATGCCTTATTATATTGAATTGTCAACACCAACAACGAACTATACAACATTGATTGATTGGCATAATCAAAATATTATTTCATTTAATATATTAAATAATAATCGATCGATTACAAATGGCACAGGCCTATATAAATATGATCCATTGAAAAGCATTTCAATTAACCTAACCGATATTTATCCAAAACATGTTGGAAATATTTTTATTTACTACGATGGAAATCTTACAATTAATGCACCGAAAATATTCGGCAGTGAATTATTAATGCGCATAGATCGTATATCAAGTTGGAAACATGCTCGCATTGAAATACAAGCTAATAGAGCTTTTTTCTTCTTTCAACAAAATTTTCTATTCACTTTCTATTATGATATCCACCGATCGTCGTTTAATATTACGTTAACAAGAAATCAGAATAATAAATTTCAATGGGCATTTTTAAAAGATAATGCTCATATTCATCATTTATTTGCTGTTAATACATCATTGATAGAATTCGATCATCACACTCAGGTAATAAGATTAACGAAGAAGAGTCTTTTTGTTGAGGTTAATGTCTACGGGGCTTGTCTAAACTAGAAAAGTTAATTCAGATTTAATGCACTTTTCAGGGGTGCATTTAAGTTAATGTACCAATCGAGAAAGTACTTGATCAGCTAATTAGAACGATGAATGTGTGTCGATAAAGTTGCCGTATATCATCGATAGATAGATCTTTCCAATGCGATAAATGAACAATAGAAAGAAAGACAGAGACAACGATTTTTCATGAACACGTGCTAGAATTGTTCATTCTAACAACATCACAGTGGTCACTTCTCAGTTCTGATTGATGCATTATACTGATAAGTGATAAGTGTAGACACAGATACATTTAATTCGAAATTAATACCACATTATTTTTCTAGTGTAGACAATGTCCTAGAAGGAATTCTTGTATCAGATACGTAAACAAGATTTTCTCGATGATTGATTATCAGAAAAACGAATCAGCTTGTCAGAAATGGAACTATACTTTTGACAATATGATCGATAATTTAGTGTGTTCTATAAATAATATCATTCAAAATCAAATTATTTGATCAAATGTAAAAATTGATATGTATTTAGGTTGAATATGAAAATTCTTCAAATCTTGTAATTCAAACTTCATCATTAATAAATGGATGGTCACTTTGGAATATTACCGTTCTTCTCAATGATTTCCAACGAATTCAAATTCAACTTAATCGATTCACGTTTAAATCGTGTATTGATGCTCGAACATTTGAATGCGAAATAACGTTCTATGATCGAAACCTTCTACGAACTTATTTTCACATAAATCAATCAAACATAATCAATGCGTTAGTTGAAATACCTGGTTATCATTATGCAAGTGAGGGAAAATTAAGTGCAAATTATACAAATATTTCCATGGATTTTCCAATCGTTGAAACAATACTTGATAAAACAAAAAAACGTTGTCATATTCATATCGATTTGTTTTCATTTCATACGAATCTTATTATTAATGTAACATCGAATTTTCGAAACGAATACACATTTAATTCTATGCAACATTTTATATTTAACAATGCATCATTATATCAATCAAACATTCGAGTGTCACTAGTTATGATAAAAATGCTTCACTATCCATTATTATCATTCCATAACTTTATTCAATATCTCGAAAATTCTCGAACTATTCAATTATGGAATAGTTCTATTATTTTACCTCCATTATTTTTTTCCAAGCCATTTTTATTGTATTATAAACAAGATTCACAATTATTTATGCAATTTTTTGATTTGGCTAATTTAACACAAACATTAACGAATTATCATATTTCAACAAAATTCGGTCTTCATATACTTATAATTAACGATTTATCAACAAAAATTAAGATTCATATCGAACAAATATTCATTGGTAAACGTTATTCATTATTTTTTGAAATCGATCGAAATTGGATAATATCGGTAATTATAAATGAAAAGATTCGCTACGAATTTATATCATCACCAGTAGATTCAATGCTTCTATTGAAACGAACCAATATAGATACAAATACAACTCAAATACTACCAATAAATTATTATATTGACAATCAAACATTAATAAGAATAGAAATATTATTTACAAAAATCTTTTCATCCTTTGTTAATGATTTCATTTTTGATATATCATTAAAAAATCAAAATTTTAAATTATTATGTCATATACCATTATTTAAAAGAGAATTCTTTTCATTGGTATGGAATAGATATATACAAAAAGAATTATTTCATTTTCATGGCTTGATACAAACGACATTTTTACGAAGACGACGTTTTATTGATTATGAATACAATTGGAATTTAGCATCGTTTCGTTTATGGACATTCAAGTCGTCTATAATTGTTTTTTCATTAGATGCAATCGAATTGAATTTCAATGTGACAAATGATTACTTATGGTATGGTACATGGGCAATGGATTTCGTTTTAAAGTTAAATAATCGTAGAGAATTGATTCGATTTAATCATAAATATCATTATACAACAATGAATTCGAATTTATTATTTGATCTTTATCTTATTAATTCACATTATGATCTTGATTTCAATTATTATCATTCAAATCATTCGATACACGGACACCTGATCAATAATAAAGATAGACATAAAATCGATGGCTATTGGAATACAACTGCAAATGTTCTTCAATTAGATACTGAGCAAATGAAATCGATAACGACAATAAAATCAACATATCTCAAGTCGATTATTAATATATATGATCAGCAAATAGGTGTTTTAATTGAGCACACAATCAATCCTTTTACAAATGATACACAAGTCATCGAGGTATATGCTAACATGATAGATGATGATTGATAGATACTAACGTGCCATTATTTCATCAATATCTTTCATCGACTTTATGCCGTCGGGATAGATGTTTCTTAGACGAGCGAGCCATTCAATTTTCTTGAGATATCAAAATTCACATGGGTATCATTCATTCAACGATAAATCATCTATTGCAATAATACTACGAGCACGTAAACTATTAAGAATAGAATATTAGAAGTTTACAACAATATTTTGTCATATGAGTAGGTGACTCGTGTTTTGAAACTTCTGAATTCATCATGAATTCCATGTAAAAATGAGTTTCTAGAGGAATGATCGCTGCAATAATTGAAAAATAAAGCTCAATCCATATATTTCAACACTAAATGAGGTACACATACAAAATACGTACATCACCATGTATGTCAATTTGTTGTGCCTTTCTCTTTTTATAATGGACAAAGATTTATTCATGTATATCTTTTGGTTAAAAGAAGACCACTGTTACAGATGAAGGGAATCATCAATAGAGTTAAAAAAACAATGATGCTTTACATATATATATATATATCTTAGATCTTTATCGATACTCAAATACGTGTAAAATTGTAGGAAACTTGATTTTTATTCTCGATTTCAAAAAACTTATTTCTAAACAATTCGAACTCGGACGCAGTTGTTGATGACGTCATTCCTGGTCTTACTGATTTAATTCATCTTTGAATGTATTTATTGAGTCTATGAGGAAGGAATTCATCTTTAAAATGAGTTTTATTAAATTCACTTAAGTAAAAATCATTTTTGAAAGCATAGAAAATTCGAAAGATGCAGATGTTATTGCTTGTGTTTTATCAACGAAGAATCGTAAGAAACCTTATCCTCGTGTTGTACTGATCGGAGAAGAAACTAGAAAATGTATTTCTTCATTGGGATCATCTCCCTAATTCTAAATAATTCAATAGATTTGACGAATCTTCGCTTCACTTGTTTTTCAGTAGTACCGATTGATCATAATTGCAAAGAAGTATATAGATTAGTTGAGTATATGGTTGAATAAATGCATTGAAAACTCTACGCTTACTGACAAGTATGCATCAGCATAGAAGTCTAGATATTTGAAGAGAGGGTTCCTTCAACTAGACTGCTATTTAACGATAACAGCGAGACTTAGCATGTGCATTCGTCAATGGATTCTATGGTCATTCTGTATTTTTGTTTCAAGTTCATTCAAAGTTCGTCGAGCTCAATAATGTATACGTAATTGAGATAATATGTGCAAGATCCTGAGCATACAAATGCTGATAGGTAGCTGGAGGAATTTCATATTTCAAAGATCAGTTAAGAGATATATGAAGTATTTATTTCAATAAATGAAAGAAAATAATCATCTTCATTCGAAAAAGATTCTCAGAAATCAAAACTTTGAATGTTTTCTTCTTTTCTACGTATTTGAATTTGACGACTACGCCCTAATACAATGTTCCATTAGGATATTCAAACACTTGGTCCATGTATCAATCAATTATTGCCTAGATATTTTCATTTTCATAAAATATCCGATTTTTTTCTAAACTTACAATCAAACGTCCATTGTTGATTGATACTTGACTCAAAACTAAATGAACCCTATGTCATATTTTAGTGTAATCCGTATTTAATAATACAACTACGTCCACGATTATTTACTATGCACTATTATACATTGAACGATGGTCTGTCAACACTTATGTTTGAATGGTCAACGCTTTCCTATTTGTCTTGGAATTATACAGGTCATGGACGACGTGTGATACCTATGACTAAATTCGAAATAGATTTTCGCACGAAATACATAATTCATCTTCATACAACAACATTTAGGAATTCAATAATCTATAATAATAAAAAACATCAATTAACTGTACGTCGAGAACCGATGGGAGACGATGCAGATGATCGTTATATATTCAAAGCTAGACTTCATCATAATCAAACATTTGTAATGCATCTTCAAGTATTAAATAATCATTATGAGATCGTTGGAAATCCTTATGATGATGATTTTCATTGGAAACTTCACGGATATTTTCAACGTGATCCATTCAATGGCTCACTATTAATATCGAATAATGATTGGTGGTTATCATCAAGATTAGATTTTAATTCATCCTTATACATTTCTACGGGAAGCTATGTTCAATATATTTCAACATCTGATCCTCAAATAGCTTTCGAAATTCTTTTAAAAAATCGTTTCCATGTTGCTTTACAATATGCGGGTTTACAATCTTTAATAGCTGTGAAAATTTCACATGTTTCCTCTCATGTGAATATATGTTTTTCGTCGAAATCAATCAATACAACGAGATTTCATATTAATTTTCAATTGAATAATCAAATAAATCAAAGTTGGATACTTGAATTGAATAATGATAGATTTTACCTCTACAATCACGATTATGAATTCATTTTTAATGGTAGTTTAAATGATTTTTCTTTCCAACATTCTATTGAAAATAAGAAAAATAAATTTTCAATCGATGAACATACAATGGAATTTCGAATCAATAATTTCGGTATGATTCTATCAAATCTGTCATCTGATTCAACAAAATACATACATTTCTATCATCGAAGTACAAAACAAAATTTAACAATTAATTATTATAAAGTAGGACGATTTGCTAATGAAAACTATAATATTCAAACACCTATTTTTGATATAAATATGATGTATTATCATTCTGATGATGAAAATCGTTATGTAAATATTTTCTTAGAACTTTTACCATTACAAATGTCATCATTTAATCTTGTTCGTGGTCGATCATTTCGTATTGGTTATGGAACGAAACAAAAACAATTGATCTTATCAGGAAATATTGCATTTACTATTGAAGATATTGATCAAAAAGAAATTATAATTATGAATGAACGTTGGAAATTAGTTTATGGCATGGAAAAACGCGATAAACTTTACATAAAATGGAATTTAAGATTTGATTCGAATAAAAAGATTCTTCAAGGTCAAATGAATATTCAAGATCCGAACGATGATATGTCAATACCTGTTTCTAGTGATATAAATGCACACGCAAATGATACGATGATAATAGCAACGATGCGAACTAGTTATTCGTCATTGGATAATTCACCGAAGCCAATTATTCTCGAATTCAATGTTGATAAACGTATACTAATTCAACAATATTTTTCTCTTAAATTAATTCATAAACCTTCAAATACAAACTTAAGTCTATCGATTGATCATTATCCACGACGAAAACTATACATTCGTGTGAAGCCCAATAGTATTTCAAATGAGAAAACTTTCATACATTTGTATGCGAATACAACTGAATCTCAATTAAAACTATTACTCATACTTGCTGATCTAATCCATTTTAATTTGACTCTTCCAAAATCATATCCCGAAAATGGTCTATTACATTCATCTTTGTTTCTTGACGATGAAGAATATTTTGATGGACGTCTTGATACAACAGCATTAAAATTACGTTCAAAAATGTATACATGCCTTGTTAAATTTAATCAATTCATATTACAAGAAAACTTTTCTGAACAAATTCTTGCATCGATCTATGCCCGATGGATTGAACGTAATTCAACAACTGCACTTATAACAATATTCAATAGAAATGATTTTAAACGTGTAGGTTAAATAGTAAATAGGAATAAGAAAATGTTGTTTTTGTTTTACTTATCTTCTAAGGTAACAATACCAATTTCACAATCAGCTCAACAGACAACTTGGCTTAAACGTTTTCAACAATTTTTATTTACTAATAAATTAACACTTGAATTTTTGAATGATTTAAAAACTTTTTCTAAGCATTTGAAAACCGATTTTATTAATGAACACGAACAATTCGGTATACAATTGTTAAATTATCTTGATTTAGATGATGATTTAAACTTACAATTACAACGAGTTAATTATACGATGAGAATGATTATTATCGAAAACTTATTTCACATAGGTTTTCATGGTGAAAAACTTTTACAAGAATACTTGAATAAGTAAGTATAGACATTTTCCGATAGTGAACATTTATTTTTGTTCACTATATTTCAACTCAAAATGATGACTCAATTAATCAGAGAAGTCGACACTCGGATGAAGTTCGATTTTAAGCTGTCAGTTTTTGAAAAAGAATAGTAAAGTGACAATCGGACTGATCACGATTGAGATGACTAAATGTTCTTGACAACAGAATTCATCGAAATGCAAGTACGATATTTGTTTACGAGAAGGAATTGATGTCAACAAGTATTCATTTTATTGATGATGATATTAACTCATGTGATGAAATAATTCAATAAAACTAAGACAGTAAAAATAAACACAAGATTTGATTATAGGATATCCAGCAATGTATAACTGCGTTAAATGTTCGAGATAAATAAAAGCTGAATTATAGAAACGAAGAGATAATAGTTAATCCTTTTTTCATTGTTGCTGTTTTTAAGAGAAACTAAACCTTGTACTTTTTTCTATCTATAACAAAAGTTTAAAAATTTTGCTGTCACTGTAAAAGTTTCTATTAGATATATATATATGTATATCAGCTTCGATGTGAATTTAGTTCCATCTCAGCTGTAAACGATCCTAGTTTCGAAATATATTATCTGTGCAAGATTTCACCTGCTATCATTCAAACGAGGAAGATTTTATCATGAGTTAATTAAAATTCTTAAAGAAGACAACTTACCATACATTTGCCAAAAATTCGAACTTTCAACCAGAGATAGTCTAAATGGTGATTAAGACTTCATGAAAAATGTTATAGATAAACACGATACATATTTTCAATTAGTTCTTTTTGCATCTCAAGTTGCATGATATTAAACCGTCTAATTCGAATCCTTGAAAATTTTTCACTTAACAAATGAACTGACTAATTAATCACAATTACCATGTTTATATGTCGATTACTTTTACTCAGAATATAGTTCCGTTTTAACATATATGCGTAAGAGTATATCAAGAAGTTAAAATTTCATGTAAGAATTTTAGAGATTGAAACTTTCGATTCTGTTACCTACCTTTTCTTTTATACTGATCTCAGAGATTATCTTTGATTGTTAGCGAAATTCAAAAAGCATTTGGAAATTTTCGTTGAATTATATCCGTGAAACGTTACTGCTTTTTAAATAATGACTTTTTACTGACAGTGAGAAAACTCTTATGCTCGATTATTTTAGTCTTACGTGTTTTGAAAATTATAAAAATTTATTACATCTTGAAATATCGCAATTAGTTACATTGAACATTGATACATTTGTGTATCAAATGGTTTATCACGTTAATCAAACATTAATTATGTTCAATTATTTAACACATTATCCACGTTCAATGAATGCTATTATATCTTATATGAGCAATCAAATCATTCTTACTACATATAATTTTATAAATAACTTATATTTAGAGACAAAACAATTCTTTCTTTCGAAATCTATTCAATATACTCATGAAATAGAATTTTTACTAAATACTTCTCCGTTGTTATCTGGTTCAATGACATTGTTTTCATCCAATGATATTCGCACGATAATGCATTTATCTAATAATCGATTACGTCAATTACTCAACTTATGGATGAATTCACCAATAGAATATAAGTTAATGAAAACAATAGCTCGTGAATCAATACAAATGATTGATAAATTTCGTTATTATCTTGATGATAAACTTGATTTTTTACTTCCTCGATTACAAAATTACATGCCTCGATCTTGGATTAATGCTACCAATAATCAAACATTTTTACTAAGCTGGTCGAAACAACTGAACTTAACAAATATTGTTTACGAAGAATGAATGCATTATCTAAAATCAATCAAATGTTTCTGATGTTTACTTGTTTTATCTATACATTCTTTTACGAGAAATATTTTCTTCGTAATAAAATTTCCAATGATTTGAAAAAATTGTAAAGAAATACCCATCGTTATTATTCGCAAGTGAAACATTGAAGGCATACTTGTCATCTCTCACACTATACGTGTATGATGTTGATTTTTGATTGGACCATATAGAAACACACTTAACATTTTATTTCTATAAAAATTTTCAATTTAGAGAAGATACATAATTAACAATGATGAAAATCATAGTTTGATATACTGATTAGGAAAAAATAATGTCTGTCTACAATATAACTAATTGAATATAAGATATTGTTTGAAAATGTGTATCAAATTTATAAAATCAACGTACGGAAATATTTATTGAAAAAAACTGATAATATTTTCAATACCAGAGATTGAGAAGGAACAGAATTTTCTAAAACTAGATTCATATTACTAAGTAATAGAGACTATCGATCATCAAGTGTTCTTATTTCTCTTTTATTAGGTAAGATCAGTGACAAGCAATGCATATAGATTCTCTGTAGGTGATGGAAAAAAACAAGCGTCGTTCATGTTGAAGAATATAAGAGAAAGAATTTTAGTAGTTCTATCATGTGCTAATGTTGTTTTTACAGCGAATGTATTATGTATTCCTTCTATTATCTATTCTCAATGCGGGAATTCACTTTGACTTTAAATATTTTCAAACCATATACTAGCTTTGATAAGATCACATGCTTAGTATTGTAATATATTAGAAACGGACGATCAATAAAACAATTACCCTATGACTGAAGTCAATTATTCGTATTTTCTTTGATAGCACCTTAGTATATTTTGGTTATTGTCATCATGGGTTAATAGCTGTAACTGAAATCAATACTTGCAATTTCCTATTTCAACGTATAAATTCGTCGACAAAAAGAATCGATTTCTTTTTTGAATTGGCTATTTTTTTTAGGTGATTATGTGTGCAAAAACACGATATCATAAAGAATATTTTATAGATAAGATTCAAGTCATTTCGATTATTTCCCTGTTAATTAATTTTTCGTGAAAATTTTAGCGAAGAAAATTGTAAATAATTTCATGATGGTCTAATGTTATCAGCTACATATAATTATTTGATTTGTTAATTCTAATAACAGTATGAAATAGAGACGGATTTCTTTCGAGTACAATGCATTTTATTCTATGGTAAAACTTGTTGCTCAGTTGACTAATAAATACAGCTGAAAGAAATAAATCGTTTAGTTTTATAGTATTCATTTGAAATCCATCTATTCTTCCAACTATAAAATATTCAAATAATATCAATAAGAATATGAATTAAATAATTGTACCCTTCGTGGATAGGGCGTCATTAGTAAATTTTTCACAATGAAATTTTCTAAGACATATGACGCTCGATGACAACAAATGTCATGATACAAGTATGTATATTATTTCTTAGAACAATAAAAAGAATCACATTATCCTACTTTCCAAGTAAGGAAAGAAATGAATATTTGCATTTTAAAATCACAAAAAAAAGCTGTACACCTTTTCATTCTTGTTTAATTAAAGACCTTCAGCATGTTAAAAAAAATATGCACTGGTTTTCTTGTAAATCAATTCCTTGGAATATATATGTGTGTCACTAGACATTTGGTAAAGTTCAAGCCAATTAAATAAACATCATGTATTTTTTATAAAAATTTAAATAGAAAATTAGAATTCATCATATTTCTTACATTCAATCTTACAATTGATAGTTTTAAAAATTTCTCTGAACTATGGATGATCGATTCCAATGGGAAAAGTGAGTGCACATCCTGGTATGACTACAATTTCACGTACTCGATTGTCTTACTCAATGTCTACACGCTATCATAAAGATTTATTTCATAAGGTTTTTTTCTCTTTCTTCGGTCAGCGTGGAGTACTGGTAGATTCTACTAAATTGAAATGATCAAAGTTATCCTTGTGTCCGTTGGACTTTTATGTTTGACTATTTTGAGCAAGTTGTACAAATAGAGAAAGAAACGAAGAACGAAAAAGAATCAGCAAAAAGAAAGAAGACAATTCATTATCATGTTTGACACAAGATCAGCATTTACATCAATAAATTAAGAATTCGTTCGATCGATTTAAAGAAAAAACATGAAGTCATGCAGTATCATCATACTATGGTGACTTGTTGCTAGTTACTTGATAGGTAAAAATTTGTTAGATTTAAACTATTTTCTTTGAATATCGTAATGCGATTAACTATCTCATATATGATACATTCTGTCAGTCAGATGAATAAGACCTAATACAGATAATAAACAATTTCTACCAATTATTTTGTATGTTATAGAAGGAAAACATGCTGCACACGGGAATGGCATCAACAAAAATATTCAAAGATGGTCACATCGCCAATCATCTGATTTTAATCTAATTGACCCATACTATGCATTGTTCAATCATGATCATGTAGACGATCTTCTGCCTAAAGTAGGATTTTATCTAAATAATCTGAACGATGGTCAACCAAATTCCTGCACTTGTAAATGTGATGTGTCTGTTGGATCGCCGATCATATGTGTTAATCCACAGGCTTGTGTGTGTAAGATACTGTTTACAAACTTATCCTGATCAATCTACACTTGTAACTATGTATGGTTGTTGTGGTTCGTCGTGCCAATATTTTCAAACTCAATCATTTCAAGCTCGACATTGCCTATGTAATTGTGCTGGTCAACAATATTTCAATCCAACTGATACATGCATATCATCGCAAGCATGTTTATCACAATGTTATATTAAATTTCCTCGAGTATGTATGACCATGACAACACAAGCTTACTGTGGACACCATTGTTTATCGTATTCACAAGCAGCTACTGATGTATGTGCTTGTCAATGTCGAGGAAATACGTACTATCCATCGCCTAAATACTCTAGCCCTGAAGCATGTGTTAGTAATTGTATAACGGTAAGAAAATATTATTCGACTTTTTGCCTCTTCACAAACTTACATCGTCAGTTCTTTGTCAAACTGGTCGGACTTGCATAGAAACATGCATTAACTCCTATAGTACATGTACTCAAGATAATACTGAAGCACGTTGTGATTTTGGCTGCCAAAAAACGTTTCTATCATGTTCTTGTTTATGTGGTTCAAATCAAAATATCCCATTGAGTATATCCTATGATTTACCACAACAATGTTTGCAAGCATGTTCACAATTATCTCCACAATGTAATGCTCTAAATACACAAGGATGTTGTGGTATTAGTTGTTTAAGCTATGTTCCAATACGTCGATGTCACTGTGCTGCGGCTATTTATTATACAACATCAATTTGTCACAATGCTGAGCAGTGTAAGAATGCATGTATTACTCAATTTAGTTATGTTTTTACAGCATTAACTACAATTGGTTGTTGTAATGAAACGATGTGAACACGTGACAATCGATTTTTAAGTGTTGGTAAAACTACATCATTTCGATTATCACATGTTACCATTTTATGCTTGATCAATATTTTTTTCTAAGTTCATCCAGTCTAGCTTTCTTCTGAATGTACTCTGTTTTGTTTTTATACCGATAGTCAATTTATAAATACGAGACAATTATTGATTTGAATTACTATGCATTTTAGATTTTCATGAAAAAAACATACATGACATTTGCATATTTTAAATGAGAACACCGAAGACATGTTACTGAAATAAATATACTCAATTATGTATGTACAAATTGAGAAAAAAAATGCAAAACTATTATCGTATATTTTAAATGCAATACTATCATTTTCTTGAAAAAATTTTAAATACTAGTTTTTTTGTTTCGTTTCTTGATTAGTCACAAAAGTTTAGCTCAAGATATCGAAATTGATAACTCACGTCAAAGTTACTGTATACAAAATCATCACTGTTTATTGTGAATCTTCCTGAGCTTTGAAAATAAGTTTACAATTCTACACTGGTCGTGCTCGATAGAGAATCAAGTTCTCTAGAAATTTTCTGACATTGTCTCTCAAGAAAACGCTCAGTGTGGGCACAACTAAGATTCGGAAAATTCGAAAAAGGAACAGAACTATTGAATGTTTGGAAAATTACTGAACTTAAAATTTTTTATAAATGTTTAAAAATTCTACGTAAAATTTTTCGTCGTTCGATAATATTTCCGAAGTTTTACGGGCACTATTTGTAAGAGAACATTTTTCGTATAGAAGATTGGAGAACAAGAGTATAACATTTTTTGAAATAGTTTCGAGTTGTTCTTTTTCCAAAAGTCAAAATATTTGAAGTGTGGCATCTAATGGAATTGGTACTTGTATTATTCTTGTCTTTTTTTGTCAGATTTAAATTTTACATCCGACCTTATTAGACGTGATGAATGTTTACAATAGCAGTGACAAGCGAATCTTGGATAACTTTTATCTGTTAAAATAGACATAAAAATCTATTGCTGATCTTGATATGAGCCTAATACACAAAAAGAGTAAAGAATATTTCACTCCTTGTTTTGAGGTAACTATACTTTTAGCAGTGACTTTCATGGCTGTAAACTCCCTGGTCTCGTACGATATCTTCAGAAAAGTACCAAATCACAAATCAGCAAATGATTATATATTAATTTTTCAAGTGTTACATTCACAATGTGAAATTTCAACATTATTTTTAAGTGTTGGCAAGACTAAAAATAAAAGGTGAGTATCGATGATGTGACATTGTTTAATACTATGGTGTAGAAAAGATCTATATATATACAGGGTGTCGCAAAAGTCATCTACCAAAAAGAAAATTGAATATCTCAGCCATTCTTTAAAGAAACCCATACAATCTTTTTTTTTTGAAAGATAAATGTTCCAAGTATAGTTTACATTTGAGATTTAAAAAATATCATATTCTTTGGAGATCAAAATCCAGATCGTTCTCCTCATGGCAAATTTTGAATCGCCAATAATGGTGATTCGTGAATTACGACAACGAGAATTAACAGAGATTCCGGAGCGGCATACCATTACATCTATCTATCAAAAGTTTCTTGAAGCTGGTTCAGTAGAAGGCCGCATCCGTTCCGGAAGACCATCAACAATTACAGATGACGTTGTCAATGAGGTGGACGGGGCTTTGAGTTAAGAACCGCAAACCAGTGTAAGGAAAATTGGTCGAGAAATGAAGATTTCAAAGGATAAAGCACATCGTATTATGCGTGATATTATTGCATTTAAGCCATATATGATGTATTGTACTCAACAGTTATATGATGAAGATATGGATTTACGTGTAGAAATATTAGAGCTTTAGATACCCATTCTTGAAAATCCAGAAAATGAAGCTAATGTTTTCTTTTCGGATGAATCAAGTTTTTATGTTTCTGGGATGGTGAACACGCACAATTGTCGTATTTGGGCTGCAAGCAATCCATTTACTACTGTCGAGGCTGCAATGAACTCGCCCAAGATCAATGTATGGTGTGCAATGTCAAGCAAGCAGATAATTGGTCCTTATTTTTCTGAAGAAGACACAATCAGTAAAAAATAATTTGAATATACTAAAAAATAATTTTTATCCAATTCTACAAAAGAAAAGGCTGCATAAAAAAATAATTTTTCAACAAAATGGCTCTCCAGCGCATTTTTCAAAAGGAGTTCGTGCATGGTTAGATGAGAATTTCAATGATAAATGGATTGGTAGAGGTGAACCAATTTCTTGGGCGCCGCGATCTCCAGATCTAACTCTTCTTGACTTCTATCTCTGGGGTTATATCAAATCAAACGTGTACAAAACGCAGGTTGAAGATATTCATGAACTGAAGGACACAATCGAAAAAGAAATCAAAACCATAAATAAACAAACATTACAAAGTGTTTTTAATGATATTTTGAAAAGACTTAAATTTTGTATTGATGTTAATGGTAACACCTTTGAACAGTTCTTGTAAGACTCTTTTATATCAAATAAAACTTAGAACATTTCTCTTTCGAACAAAAAACAATTTTATGGGTTTCTTTAAAAAAATGGCTGAGATATTTTCTTTTCTTTTTGGTAGATTACTTTTGCGACATCCTGTATTTATAACAATGAATTTCAGATTAAGAATAATCAACGAACACTCATGAATTAAATTCTTGCTGTTTTTAAACTTTCAACTGTTTACATTGGACTTTATTCAAATAGTTAAATGCGCCATTAGATAAGATAACAGTGAAAGTTTTGTCCAGCTAACACTCTAGTAAACCTGAAAACAAGTAAAATACATCTAACATATGAAATTTAGTAATATCTCACTCCCACCTGGAGGTATGGCTTACCTTATCACAGTAGCATAAGATCTTATTGGTAATGTTAAATACTAGAGAATATTAATAAAAATCAATGATTTCGTTTCGAATTCATTTCTGGAAATCACTTTCAGAGTTTACTGGCACGTTTGTATTAATTATCTGTTACAGCTGACATTAGATTAATATTGAAATTCAATGACTAGAATAGAGATTTTTGCATAGGATTCATTTCTGTATTCATCGTCATTAATATTTCTTTCGAAATTTATACTGAATCAAAAAAGAAAAATGATTCATTCCGATGCATAGCTATGCAAAGATATCGTAGTACCTCAGTAGATAGATAGACTAACAGAAAGATAGATAGTTATCTTCAACAACAAGTTTTGCGTGTTTATTTTCTCTTTTCTCATCTTCGTTTGTAATTGCACTCATAGAAAGATTTTATTTTTCGAGAAGGTCGAATTCCGTATATTATATATTTATATATATATATATATATAAGACTTGAAGCAAGATATTTTAACAACCTTTCAATAGATTTGAATTGATATATATGAATATATTTTATAGATAAATTTCATCATCAATAGATGTTTGTATTAGCTTCCGACTTGTGCCTATGCTAGTTTATTTCATAGGTCGTTTTGCTGTCTTGGTTGGCCCATTTTCTTGTCACAACATCAGCAAAAAAAGATACTCGAGATTCTTGCCATTTATTTTTTGATGCATGTATCACACTTTTTTTGTTATCTCTATAGTTATCATATAAGAAACACAGGGGTTTTATATGCAAGCATTTTGTCATTTATATAGACATATTGTTTTGTTCGTTATCCTAGATATACAACAACGAAAAGTTTCTAACATGAAGCTGATAACTTTTTTGGGTGGTAAGTTTCAATGATTCTGCTTGGTTTTTTTTCTTTGTCTAAAGCAGTGTTTTTACATTTGAAGTGATTTCGTTAATCACAACCAGTAGTTGGGCCTATTCAGAGGATTGTGCTAGAGGGCCAGAATATTGGTGTCGTGATGCCTCAACAGCTGAAGAATGCGATGCTACTCTTCATTGTCAAAAAACTGTCTGGCGTAAACAAGAAAATGATAAGAATCCACAGAAAACTAGTGAAACAACTCAAATGTTATGCAATGTTCTTGTGCAAGCTTCAATGGAACTTCTCACCGATGATTTCCTTGATGCTAATGTACTCAAACAATATCTTCATGACGACTGTTCAAAATTACCAAATCAAAATAATCTGATTCATCAAGTGAGAAAAAACAATTGTCTCACTATTTGACAAATCTTTTCTGTTTATTATAGTGTCAAATGGCTGTTGATCTCTATTTATCTGATATACTTCTTCACATTGAAAGTGGCACTGTAAGATCGAAATTTTTATTTTCTTTTCTTAATATGAACAATTTTTGTTCGAAAAGGAACCAAAAAAAATCTGTTCAATCATTCAAGGACATGATTCGCAAAGTGCTTTCATTCCGAAACCACAACCTGTAGATATTACACCGAATCAGACATGCGTTCTGTGTGAATTCATTTTGGAACTTGTTCAAACATTTGCTACAGCGAATTCATCTGCTCAAGAGCTTGCAACACTTCTTGAAGATATTTGTCAGGCTATGCCACCTGTTTTAAAAGATGAATGTAAATCATTTATTGAAGCATACGGCATTGATATCGTTGCACTTCTAATTCGAGAATTCAATCCGAACAAAACATGTGAATTTATTAAACTATGCCCGAAACCAAAAGATGTTTCCTTTTTGACTAAACCAAACGCTAATACATGTGGCCTATGTGACTATATTTCGACCTATTTATCAGCTGGCTATCCAATGGACAATGTTTGTAAATATTTCTCAACAGACAACAGTGTTCAACAGCAATGTGAAATTCTCGTTCATTTATATAAACCGAATTTTTGTTCACAATTACCTATCTGCTATGAGGAAATTAAAATTCAACCTGTTCAACAATCTATCAAGCAAGACGTTAACTCACCTCAATGTGCACTATGCAAATACATCATCACTTATATTGATACAGCCATTCAAAACAATAAATCTGAAGCTGCTATTGAAGCTGCCCTAGAAAAAGTTTGCAAGATTCTACCAGGAACGTTGCAAGATAAATGCGTTCAATTTGTTGAAAAGTATGGACCAATGCTTTTTCAATTACTTCAAAACTATTCATCACCAGATAAAGTATGCGACGCATTGAAATTATGTAACAATGGAACACAAACACTCACTTCTTGTAAATTTACATTTCGAATGTACTTAAGAATTTAATATCTGTGCGTTTTTATTTATTTTTAGTTCAACTTGTTCAATTAAAAAGCATTGAAAAACTTACGGTCAACTCTCTTCAATGTACATTCTGCAAATACTTGATTGGTTTCTTGGATACAGCTATCGGAACTAATCGAACTCCAGCAGCTATTGAAGCAGCATTAGAAAAAGTATGTAATATTTTTCCAGCATCACTCAAAGACAATTGTACGAGCTTCGTTCACAAATATGGACCCATTATTGCTTTCCTTCTGGCAAGAAATGCAACACCTGTCGAAGTATGCAATTTCATTAAATTCTGTAACAACGGAACACAAGAAATAACACCTAGTACGTATATCATACATGAATTTCAACGTTTTCTCCAACGAATAAACTCATTTTTAAATTGTACAGAAAGTATCAATCAAATAGTCCCTATTCAAGAAACATCAATTAGTTCTGCTGAATGTTCGCTGTGCAAATACGTCATTAGTTACATCGATAATATCATTCAAAACAACAAATCAGAAGCAGCTATCGAGGCTGCCCTAGAAAAAGTTTGCGGCATTTTACCAGGACCAGCAAAAGTCAAATGCGTTGATTTTGTCGATTCATATGGACCGATCCTACTTCAACTTATAGAAAAATATAGTACACCGGATCAAGTTTGTAATGCTTTGAAATTATGTAACAACGGAACACAACAAGTTACACCTCGTAAATAAACATCTCGAAACTTTCGCAACACCTTTTATTTTTGTAAAACCCCGTTTTCCGTTTCAGTGGAGCATATTCAATCTATGAGAGCGGAACACATTAAGCTCAAATCTCTTCAATGTACATTCTGCAAATACTTGATTGGTTTCTTGGACACAGCTATCGGAACTAATCGAACTCCAGCAGCTATTGAAGCAGCATTAGAAAAAGTATGTAATATTTTTCCAGCATCACTCAAAGACAATTGTACGAGCTTCGTTCACAAATATG
>OENT01000184.1:0-102340 GCA_900239685.1 Rotaria macrura
TTATGGTAGGTTAAGTTACTAAACGAGTGTAGACGCGTCAGGTTATCTTGGACGCGTCTGCACCCCCGAAAATGTTGCATTCTAGATGCGTCCTGATGCGTGAAGTGCTATCATTTACAAACGCTTGGAGACGCGTTACGACTCGAAAAAAAGTTACATGGGCAGTCCAATCTTAGATTCGACATTGGACTGACACTAATTTAGGTCATTCTCGGATAAGTTAGTTGCAGATAATCTTGGATTGGCCTAGAAACTTCAAGGCGAATATCATATTAGCCTAGGGCAATGTCGGATCAACATATCGATAAGACCATTCTCGAACTCGTTTCAGACCAATCAATAAATGAATACCAAGTAAGCTCCCTAAAATAAAAGTCACTCCATATTAGAGAAGGTCGCCCTCATGACAAGGCCACCCCCTAACAAAAGGTTAACAAGTCGTAACAGAAGGTTACGGCATATCTAGTAGCTTTTTTCAAAAATCCAATGAACATTTTAGGATTTAGCACTAAAAAGCCTGCTTTTTTTAAATAAAACCTTGAGATTTTTTAATTAAAATTAGTTATATTCCAAGTAAAAAAGCTGATTCTTCGGTACTTCACAGCTCAAAGTACCTGTTTTAGTGCGTGAAAATGTTTTAAAAACCCCTAGCTTTCTCAGAAAATCCTAGCAAACAAACTAGCCCACAATAAAAGGCAACATTTGGAGGGACGATGTAAATTTCTACAATAGAAGATCGTGACCTTTTATTTAGCGGATGGGTTTGTATAATATTAAATTAAAGTTGAAATAAGTTGTAGAGAATTTTATTTTCGAGAACAGTGCATCTATAGTCATAAAAGAATAAAACAAAGAAATTTTCAAGAAATTTAGAAGTAACACGATGAAATAGTCCTAGTTTCTTAACCCATCAGATTAGCACAACAAGAGGCATTCTTGTGTCCAATATATATTTGATATAGTTTTAGGCAACACAAATATCCTCCCCCTTCGCCCCCCCCCCCCCTCATGAAAATTCATAATTATATTTAGTATCCAATGATTGATTGGTCTAAAACGAATTCGAGAATAACCTTACTGAAATATTGATCCGACATTGGCCTAGTCCAATCTGAGATTCACCTTGAAGTTTCTAGGTCAATCCAAGATTGGACATATTTGCAACTAACTTATCCGAGAATGACCTACAAATAGTGTCAGTCCAATGTTGGATCCAAGATTGGACTAGTTCAAAGTGAACGGCTCAGATTGACCTAGGTGGATCTGAGAAGGAGGAGTTCGATTTCAACCATATTTCAAAATGCCATACACTAGTCTTTGTGATACCTTTTCATAGGATATAATACAAATGATGTTTCAAAGAGTTGGACGTCAAAAAACCAGTGATACATTTATACTGTAGATTTATAAACGATGATTGAAGATATCGTTCTTAAGTTTCAAATATTTCCTCATCAAATTTTTGAATAATTAAGCCCACGAACATTGAAAGAAAGTACCTAGGAAACGACGAAGTAAAAAGACAATTTTCATAAAAATAGTAACAACAAGTAGATCTAAGTTTACATTTGAATCTTATGAAAGTAACTCTATTAACCCTTCTTCATAGTAGAAAATCTACAAAATTTAAGGATACTATATCTATCTTGTAATATATAGATATCTCAACTCTTTTTCGCACATAATTTGAAGTCCTTGAATACCTTTGGAGATCGTTCGTTATCACGGATAGAAACCGACTCTAGATTCGTGATAACAAAAAATTATTTTCTTATTTATCTGAAAATCTGCAGAAAACTATAAATTGTTCTGGCTATTGCAAACATAAACTTCAAATATAGCTATTCCAATATGAGAAATATTTCATAATCCTCTAATTCTTTCAAAAGACAATAGACTGAAGAAAGAAGAGAATTAATTTCTATTTACTACGAGATACATTGAGAAATCGTAAATACCCTCGTTTATTTTGAAATCGTAAGGTATCTATTATTCTGTGCTCCAGTTGAGCAAAAATCGGAGAATGGTGATTTTGATGAATTATTTCTGTGTTTCATCATGTATCGTTGTTTATAACTCTTCTAGAGTGTAGCTTCAAACTTTATGGTTATGCTAACAATCCTAATAGACATACTTACGTTCGTGCTCGGTATTACTAGAGTGTATGCTTTTATTTTTCATTTGACAGTCAATGGTTTGCGTCTATTTATACTTAGGAAGATAGCGTACTGCTGCTCTAGCTCGTATACGCTGTCGTGAATCAATGAAGCATGCATTTCATAAAAAAATAAAGCTAACTGAGCATACATGCGCTAGTTATTTTATACCTTATTTCGTTTAATATTTTCTCTCTATAAGTTGCATGATGCGTTATTATGATGACAAACTAGGCGTACATATTAACTAAAACATTCACGAGGTATTTGAAGGACGAAACCTCTTCTCCCAAACAAAAGGAAGGTAACAAAAATCGTTTATTTGGATGTCACAAATGAAAAATTTCATGCATATTGTTTACTAAACATCAAATATATTTTTTTATTAACGAAAATAAGCCGCTCTATCAAACAAACAAATAAAATAAATAACCATAACTTATGTGTTTTGAAAAATTCACCGATTAATTTCAAAAGGTAAAAATATGTTAGTAAAAACTTCAAAAACTTCGAAGGAGTACCACTCTATTATGACGAACTCTCCCGTACTTCTAGAAAACTGGTCGAAAACAATTTCTACATCAATTTTTAATTTGTTCAATGAAGCAGTGCTATTGGAAACACTCTCATTGGTTAAAATTCAATCTGAACTTTTTATTTTTATCGATTATGCTGAAAAATATACAAGAAAAGTTGATTTTGACAATGTCAGAAGTATTTGGATAGATTTTTTTCTCACATCTAGTATTCCTTTGCATTTTCACAACAAACCTTGTGCATCACAAGTGCCACTATAACTTCAATCAATAGTGTTACTTCTCTTAAAACAAATGTAACAAAGAAAAATAATGTAGTACAATCTATCACCATTGACCTATAGAGAACATTCTTCAGCAAATTATAAGCGTCTCTAGACGTAATAAACATGCATACTCAAAAAAAAACATTCTTCATATGCGCTCACGAAAGTGAAAATGTTATTTTCGTTATTTCAAATATATATTTATTTATTTATTCAAGGCAGAGCTCATATATCTATTTGATTGAAAATATAAAAAAAGACGAAGAAGAACAATAGATGACAATACAGAAAACAAGAAAAAGAATCAAACAATCAATATAATACATAAATCAATGTTCACAATAGTCGAAATACGTCGATTTGAATCTAAACAAAAGAAGAGAAAAAACAACTTAAATTGTTTTCCATGCTTGACACCTCACAGATCTCTATTTTTCTAACAAATCATCACCTTTCAATCAAAAAGAATAATTCACAAGCATATCTCTAGAGACACAACATACCTTTTTTTCCTTCTCTTTACGGTAGTATCGGTGGATACCAAATATGCGGAGCGCCACCGTATGTTGACATCGAAGACATATTTTTCATATGATCTGTGAAAAGAAAAAAGAAAACATGTCTACTAATTGATTTTTTTTCTTCTTCTCCTTCTTTTTCGTATACCTGTAGATAGATTAGTTTGAATGCCTGTTGGATAAGTTGAACAAGAACGATTATAAGGTGTGCTAAATGGACTAAGTCCTTCGTAACCACGTGTTGAAGCTAGAATGAAATTCCTCTAGGGTACAAAATTCAATTAGAGAAAGAAAAAAACATTACTGGGAAAAAATGTTGGATAACCGCTTGAACTACATGCAACAGCAGCAGAAAACCCTGAGCTAAATGCTCCATATTGATGATGATGATGATGATGTGAATCATTCACTATCGATGGATTATTTGATGGAAATACTTGAGAATACATGGACGATGGTGGTGCAAGCGGTGGTGTTGTGCCTGATGGTCGCATATTTTCTCCCATATCATTGATCAATTGTTGATGTTGTCGTCGACCTTTAACTTTATCTTCTCGACGATATTTAGCTCGACGATTAGAAAACCAAACCTAAGATTTATTAAATTTCCCAAATGATTAAACAGTTCAATAAAGCAAAAATAATTCTTACTTGAATGCGAGCTTCAGGTAGACTAATTTTTTGTGCAAGTTTTTCACGTGCATATACATCTGGATAGTGTGTACTATTAAAAGCTAGAATGATATTTACATAAATAGCATTTGAAAAATGAACAAGGTATTATCATAATTTTCTGCATACCTTGCTCCAAAGCATCGATTTGCTCTTGTGTAAAGGAAGTTCTATTACGTTGTAATTTTCGTTTTAATTTTAAACGTTCTTGTACAGCTTCATCATTTTCATTTAAACCATCTCTTAGACCTTCTTTACTATCGTCACTTCCATCAGATAAATCTAAACAACGAAAAAAAGAAGAGGAAATAATTCTTTGATCATCGAACAAAAAAATGGTGTGATGATGAAGCTTATGGCAATGATTGAACATCCTTATCATTACGAAGACGTAAAAAGAGCATATTCATTAGATGCCGAAATCATGATATTTTTTTATGCAAACATCAAGAGATTGATATAAAAATAAGAAAGAAAGAAAGCAAGAAAGAAAATCTATTCGTTCTTTTGTCTAAAATTTCATTACAATTGAGTGACAAAGTAGAATGTTATCAACGATGTGGAATAACATGACAGAATATGGAAAGAGAACATCTGTAAAATAGAATGACGATTTTTATGAGTTCAGCCAGGCGAAATGAAGAGACACAATGACAAGTAAGAGAAAAAAAAGAGTCCAATTTTTAATGAGGAAGCTTTTTTAAATATAAACAATCTTAAATGGGAAATATTCAAAATCGTTTAAAAATTTTTTTTGAACTATATGAAGGAAAACTTCTTATCTAGTTGCAAATCATTACAGTAAGTTTGTTATTGTTTAAGATAAGCGAAACATCCAATTAGATTTAAACATCATTTCCTTCTGTCCTACTGTGTATATTTGTCTTAATTAGTATATATAGATAAAAATACATAGATGTCAAACTAAAAGAAGAAAAAGAAAAGCTTCATGCTGTTGTTGTTGTTTTTGTTATTTTTGTTATTGTGTCTATTAATTTTTCGATCAGAAAAACTCCGCCTTGATGACCGTCTGATCATTTATTTTATTTATCAATCATTAAGAAAAAAGAATTCAGTTCTCGATACATGACTCAAGGGCATCAGCAGTTATTCCTAATTGTTCTCTAACGGACCGATCCGTATCAACAGGTGGTCTATATTCTACTACAGAACTACATCTGTGACTTCATCATATCAAAAACAAGAAAGGAAAAATGTGGAGTAGTGATTCTTTTCTTGTTTTGATTTTACCTCCTAAATCATGATGTGGTCCATGATTAGCAGTATCCGTTGTTTGATGTTTGTATTCTGAATTCGAATCACCACTATTGGAATAGATACTTGATGATGGTTGATGAGCATAAAACGATGATGGTGATGATGACCATGGTTGACTATGTAAAACGCGTAATTTATTATCAACAGAATAATATGTTTCATGGTTAGTCATGGATTCTAAGGATTTCGAACCAAGATTTCGGAGTACTCGATTTATTGATGATACCTAAAGAAAGATGAGACATGACTTTTATGTTGAAAATTGAAGAAAAAAAAGACAAACAAAAGCATGAAACATACACTTGGTATATTTTCAGGGTTACATATATTATCGGCTAGAAGACGATCGCGTATTTCCCACGCAAATATTGATGGTGTTTCACGTTTGTATTGAGCAATTCTAGTTACAACATCAGATGTAGCTACGCGTGGTTTTGAACCTCCAATTGCGCGTGGTTTTATGGAACCTGTTTCATAATAACGTGCTAAGATTTTTGAAACACAACCATTCGATACTTGTAAACATCGACTGATATCACATGGACGCATGCCACTATGAGCAAGTTCCACAATACGTGTTCGTGTACTATCGGGTAATGGCCGACCATTAACGAATAAACCTCCAAGTTGGTTAACACCTGAATGCCCTGAATTAATTTAGAAAAAAATTAGAATTTCACATGAACGAAAAGAAAAAGTAATAACCTCCGGTGATCGATCACCGTTTAATTTCTTATCAAAACAACAACAACAACAACGAAAATAACAATAGCGCTTACCTTTATGTGGCATTGAAAGATCATTATGAATATCCATGGGTTAAACGAACTGGAATAAAGAAAAACTGCATCACAATAAAAATGTTAATATACGAAAAGTATACCTCGTCATGATTGTAATTTTATACTTATCAATCATTTGAGTGTACTTTTACAAGAGTTAGAGAAATGAGCTGGTCTGATATTAATATCTGTTCTGTTATTTTTTCAAATAAAACAAAAAAAGAACTGCATTCTGTTTTTCTCTTTTCTTCTTCGTAGTCTTCTTTTTTTTCTGATCAAGAATATTAGTAACAACTTACAGTTCAGTGAGTTGGAACTTGTTTCGGATCACACACACGGACGGGCGGGCGGACAACGCTCGCACGGATTCGGTTAGTTAGCTTCGTGTGAACGCTCGATTTATGCGCTTACAACTGAAAGCATCGAGACAAAACACATAAACTGGAGAAAAATCGGGCAAGCGTATAACGACTGAAAAAAAGAAATAGATCGGGAAAGGATAAGAAAATGAGAGAGACAGAGAAAAAATGGCAAGAGGGAGTTCACCAGTAGCAAATCCGATTGTTTGTCGGTTTCTTTTTCTCTCCATCTCTCTGTTTCCATTTTACTGCTCGGATGAATATGTATACATTCTCCTTTTCTGACTGGCTACCTTCTTTTTTCTCTTCTTCTTCTTCTACATTTTGCCATTCTTCATATATCGACGACAACATTAAGGCACTTTGTTGCAATCAAGTAGGCGAAGAAAGAAGAGAACAAATTAACTATTGGTTGACTGATTCCTTTTTCCTCTCGGGTCGTTTGATGATTGGTTGGTTATTTTTAGTTCATCAATTAATTTTTTTGCTGGTACCTGAATCATTTTCTTATTTCTTTCGTCTCTTCCGTATACCTTGTTGATAGAAATCAAAATCAAAATTTATTAGTGACCACCAAGAGAGAGAAAGAGAGTAAGAGACACAGAACGAGAGAACTATGCTTGATTACACATACAATCAGACAAGGACATTGGTCAGCAGCGACAGTTCTCATAGAAACAAGGACAGTCATTATCGTCTCATAATTTCTGCTTGAAAAAATCTTGCAACATTGGCAAGTTGGTATCAAATCATTCATGTGTCTTTGCATGTTATTTTCGGACAAGAAAAAGAAAACAAAACATAAGACGCCTAGAAATTTAATTAAAAAAAAGAGAATCCGTTTGTTATTGAAAAATCATTTCATCAAATGATTATAGTATACAAATGAATGAAAACAATTTATTCATGGTATAATTTTGAGACGTCAAAATGTTTATTCTGATTCAGATGACGTATTTCAAATTTTTAAAAAGTATATTTTTGAGTATTTTCTACGATTTACAAACATAAATCAAAAATTAAAAGTAACCATCGTACATCCTCGATATCAACAATGATTAAAATTCTACATGATACTTATCTATGATTTGTACATTGTGATGTTTAACGAAACAAAAATACCTTCGTAGAATAAATACCAACATGTTTCAGTAGGCATCTTCTACTCAATAGGGCTAATAGAACTAAAAATATTCATAAATATTTATTAAGATATCGTGAAACCTGTTAAAAATTTGTTTCTTTAGGCGGACGTAAACTATTAGAGAGGAAAAAATCATGAAAGTTCTTATTACTTATGGACATTGCATTCGTGATTAAAAACAAATATCATTATTTTCTCTGTTTCATCAACAAGAAAAACTCATCGAAAATTTTCTTCATATATCAACAAATTATCATTATAACCAGCAGGTAAACTAGATGATACACATTTCCCTTGAAAATTTGACGCCATAAACAAGTTTATTTCAGATGATCAGAAAAAAAGAAAAAGAAACCGAATATATTCTATATCATCGATCAATCACAGCAGGTTGGAATTATTATTTCCACTTGGTCTAAAGATAATAATTAGCCTCATTTCTATTTGATTAACGCCTCTTGCACATGTACATAGAACTACATATATTGTTTGTTCACAAGTACCGACAGACAAGTTTCGTGCTTACATATCGATGATCATTCTAGCATGATGATATCTGCCTATGAAACTATTTGCTAATGATAAAAAAAAGAAAAAAAAAGCAATCTCAACTATTTGATGATGATAGAGAGCGAGAGAGAGAGAGAGAGGGATAGAGAAAGAGACAGAATGAGGTGTTAACGCAATGTAATTTGCTTTGCTCTTGCTTGTCGCTGTCACCGTCAGTTATTCCGCTGAAATGATCAAAGTAAAATTAGCATTGCATTCCTTCAGGGTCTCGGCATGTATAAGCGCTATGCCTATCAATAGAAAAGAAGTGACTAATTACAAAGAACTTATCATTGTTAAGAGATGACAAAACTTAAAGGGAGATTGAAGGAAAAAGATTGTAATCAAAATAAAATATCAACGCTAACCATACACATCTTATAGATCTGATTGATTTCTTGCGATAAACAGATAAACTGTGTCATTGATGGACCTTTTTTCTATTTTGTTTAAAAATTCAATATTAAAATTTCATTCATTTTCTCGTCATATATAGTGTGTTCAGTGAAACGTATATGATCCGATCCGATTGATGACAATACAATTCGGTTCACAATCAGAAAGAGAAAAGAAAGAATTGCGGAAAAAAATTTAATTGACTATGATATGTATATGAGCAACTGACGAAGAGGAGCGGGCAAAGACAATCATCATCTTTTCTAGTTCTGTTTTTGCACTGTCTTTTGAAATCTAAAAACTTTTCCATTCGACTCACCTGTATTATTGATGATCTTAAAATGAAAGAGTTACAAGATATGACTACTATTAAAATAACAGTTGGTGAAATAACGAAAGAAAAAGAAAGTTGTGAGAAACGCTTATATTCTCCAAAAATGTCTTTCCGCTTTCATCCATTAGCCTTTCCGGTATATATCATTGCAAAAAAAACTTTTTTCGTCGCATGGTTTAGGATCATTTTATTATTCTTTATATTTGATAAGGAAATTCATATTAAACATTTATTGAATATATATCAAGCATAGACAATCTGACAACAGAAAGAATTCATTGAGCTGGAATATTTGTGTCAAAGAAAATATTGAAATAGAATTAGAATCCTCCAGGACAGTTCTAAATCTCGAAAGTTTCACTCTTGCGGCACATCATATATTCTCTCATACGATCGAATTTCTGGTTAGAATATTTATGAGAAAAAAATCTTATGATCTCTCGATTAGTTTTCGTTTCATCTTTGAGACTCTTTACATTTTATTTTGTCTTATCATGGACGTGTTCAAATTGTTTCGTTTTACGGTTTTCTTCATAGGCAAGTAATTTGGGTGATGTTTTAGAATCACGATGATCGAAAAATCATACTCTGTTCTGAAAGACCAGTAACTTCATCTTTCCTTTCTTTTTCAAGAACTCGACCATTGTGTTAAGAAGTTTAAGCTTTCGAATTTTTATTTCATTAAAAAATTTATATATATATATATTTATATTTCTCGTATACATATATGTATGTTTATATTTTATTGAATACACAAAAACAACAATGATCACCAATCTGAATTTCCTTTTGCCAAAAAATCATTCTTTCTCATGTTATTTGCTGTCTTGTTATGTTGGGATTCGAGTTTAGGACAATTTGTTATACGGTGACCAAGACCATTACAGTATGAACAGCCAGGCTCATCTGAAAAGCAGTAATCTTATGAAATAGAAATATTTAGTGACAATTAATCTTACCACCAATATCAAGTAAACGTTCTTTATCTGATTCAACTCGAAGTAGAAACGATGGAACAACTTGTTTAGCTTCGATCAATAAATGTTTAAGATCGAGTAGAATTGCTTCATCTATGAATAAAAACACACAAAATCATATATACAATTATTCATGCAAATATTTTCATTACTGACCACATGTTTTATTGATAAATGTCGAGGCAAGACCTTGTCGTCCACAACGACCTGTTCGACCGATTCTGTGAACTAGAAAACAAGTATAGAGGTTCACATGGATAGAAAATATAAGCATGGTGTTTTTTTTACCATAATTTTCTATGTCTTCTGGTAAATCATAATTAATCACATGTTGAACATCAGGAAAATCCAAACCTTTTGATGCAATATCAGTGGCACAAAGGACATCCTTTTCACCTTTAACAAATTTTTCTACAGCATAAAAGCGTTCTTCTTGATCTAAATCAAATATGAAAATTAGGATGTATGAAAGCTAAACTAATCATTTCTTTTTTTTCAAAATATCAGATATTGTAAGAACATGTACATCTTAGAAGACCTAGATATGAATCTTTCTAGAAAGATGTCAATAAATTATATACTTGACTAAACATCGGCTAGAATGGAATGAAAAATTTAAAGATTTTCGCATGTCTACTCTTATTAAAATGTAAAGAGAAAACACTGGAGAAAAACAAAAATAACCTGATTCAAGACTAATCGCATATTTTTCAGTAAAGACAAAGATACATTTTTGGTTGCTAACGAGAAATTACTATGCTTCATCAGTTTCAGATTTTACATTTCAAAGATGAGAAATATCACTGAAAAAGTATTCTTAATAAATAAGATACTGCTTTTCATAGATCTTAATGCCATGAGACAGATATAACAGTATTCAATGGATGATATTAATGAATGGAATACATTGTTAATGATAGTAGTTTCGTACTGAATTATTAATTCATGTATAGCTATGTAAAATAATACCTTCAGATATTTTGGAAATGTCAATAGAGTTGAGGTTTCATTTATGATCTTTAATACTCTCTTTCTCGAATGTTACTTATTATTATCTTCGATTCATAAGTAAACTCCTGACAACACAGATTTACTACGGAATGATTTGACAACTTCATTAGCTATGGAGTTATTCAACAGAAATTATCGACGTAATTGTTCTGAACTCAATTTTGTGTAAGATTTAAGAACATATCATTCATAGCAATGTACAATTTGACAAAACATTTTTATAACTATGAAATACCTAGCACGGAATATAAAATGTGTTGTCTTTAATCCGATCTAGGTTTAAACGTACATGAGTTCTACATTCTCAAGTGGACAATAGACTTCAAAATTGTATTTAAGTCGGCAGGATGGTTTTCATGATTGTTATTATTATCTTTTTTCATGAATTTTCACTAAACTTATGCATTCATATACTCAGAATTTGTTCAGTCTAGTTTGGTCATAGACAAAATAACAAGTTGATGAATATCAAAGTTCCTAAATCAATAATTGACAACTAGAGAATGATGTAGAAGAATCTGAAGATTTACGAATAGTAGTAATTCGTTATGAAGTGAGAGTGCTATTTCCATGACTGTGATTTGCGTTTTAGAAAATGATTTCAACAGTGTATTCAATCCATTATTTAGTTATCCCTCCAGCTTACCTTTTCCACCATGAATTGCAACCGTTTCAACACCTTTCAATAGTAAATATTCATGGATAGCATCAACATCTTGTTTTCGTTGCGCAAAAATCAATACCTAACGTTCATGAAAGACAGTATGAAAAGTATTTCAATAAAAACGATTTTCTCTCTTGCTTAGACGTTTACCGGCGGCGGTGTCTTTTCTAGTGCTGATAATAAACATGTAATTCGTGCTTCAGGCATAACATATTCAACTTCTTGTTTAACGTCTAAACTAGCGGCACCTGCTCTACCAACGTTGATCGTGATCGGTTTTACTAATGCGCTCTTAGCAAAATTTTGTATTTTTTTAGGCATGGTTGCCGAAAATAATAATGTTTGTCGTTGTGCCTAGATGAAAAAGCAACCATTTTATTAAATAAATTTATTTTAAAAAGACAATTGTCATAAAAATTTACTAACTTTGAAATGCGAAATTATATTTCGAACATCTTCTTCAAAACCAAGATCTATCATTCGATCAGCTTCATCCAAGCATAAATATCGACAAACATCCAAGAAAAGTAGTTTTTTATCAAGCATATCCATCAAACGTCCCGGCGTTGCTACAACAATATGCACACCACTAAATACAAACAAACCGAAACAATCAATATCAACAAAGAATTTCATTTGTATTTTACTTCTTTATTATCTCTAATTGGTCTTTCATAGCTGTACCACCAACACAAGCTACTGATCTCAGCAATGGTAGTCCTAAATTTAGAATTAAAATTTGAACATTGAAAATTGAACAGAGAAATCAAGTGCATATACCAGTTTTGTGTACATGTTCACAAATACTTGAAATGACCATTTGAGTTTGACGTGCTAATTCACGCTAAAATTATTTAGTCTCATGTTATTTTTTTATTCAAGATCTATCAACTGCATAGAAGAAATCGTACAGAACATTTTCAGTCGTCATGGAAGTACATAGATTGATTACACAGTAAAGTAATCTCTCCGCTCATAGTTTATGGAGAATCGTTGTTATTGTTTACAGAGATTTCACACGATTCTATTATTACTTTCAAGTTAAATACAATAGAAAATCATCTAATGATTTGAAACGAATAATATTTCAATTTTTTCCGACTATTTTTTATTCTAAAAAATTAATGTGGCTCACATGTTTCTTTAAAAATATTGATGTACATAAGTATATTTAAGGATTTAACATTAGATCTAGAATGAATTCATTATTCTGTGGTATTCACAATAAACTATTATTTTTGGGATCTATCACTGTTGAAATATTCAAAAAGATAGGTTTTAAAATTATTTTTTATGCTGCTCCTAAAGTGTCGATCGTAGTATTCATTGTGTCTTTAAAAAAAATACGGCGAACATACAACTAATCTGTAGCAAGGAATCAATGTATCGAATGATTTCTAGAACATCCATAGCAGCTCATGACGTTTCACGATGTTATCCACACCTTAAGACAGATTACCATATATCATTTAGTAAACTGTTGTTCTATACTAGTGTTTTATCTTTGTCAAATACTATCGGGTCCGTCAATAAATGAAACAAACTTTATTATTGAAAGCTATTCGTATTGACTATGATACGAGTGCAACAAAATTTCGTCATGTCGTTTATTTTTCTCAATGTTAAAGTGATGTTTCAAATTCACGTGCATCTATTTCGAAGATAAATCAAAGCAATTCGGGTTTATAGAATTAATATCTAAATTAATCATTGCGTCCATTTTTTTCTCCTAAATACGGATGAATTGAAAAAGGGGTAAACAAATCATGAACAGCTGGTTCTTACAATGTACTAGAAACCATGAATACAAACTTAAAACTTTATGAATTAATTCTATTTCACTAACACAATAAAGCATCAAACGTTTATTGGATGATTATCATTTTAAAAAATGAATGAGAAAAGGATCAATCATGCCCTTCAATATCTAAACACTTCATGTCTCTAGCTATCTAAGATGTATGAAGTCTTACACTGAACAATAGGATTTCGAATACGGATTTAACTCAAAGTAACTATCGACGATGATTTCTATTCTAATAATTTTCAGAGTGCTACTTTCGCATAACGATATAATAATATTTTTGCATTCGAAATATTTACCGATGGACAAATTATAAGACCATAAGGTCCTTCGTTCCGTATAAACGGCATTGCTTTTTCTTGCTCAAGACAAAACATAACAATTGGTATAGCAAAAACTAACGTTTTTCCACTTCCAGTATAAGCGATACCAATAAGATCTCGACCAGATAAACTAGAAAATTCAATGTTTTAAAACTTCTTATCAATTTACTAAACGAAAGGTTTCGTACACAGATGGAATGCCTTGCATTTGTATAGGTGTGGGCAACATTATCTTCTTTTCTTTCAATGCATTCAAAACACCAACAGGTAATTTCATATCCTAGATGGAACAAAAGTATGAATAAATACGAAAACCAAAGAAAAAGCCTGAACAAACTTCAAATCGACATAACGGGGGTGGAGTATCGTCTCCTTCGCTTATTATATTATAAATTTGTCGAATACGTTGATGCCGTTCTTCAGACATTCGAAGAACAACTCTTGGTGGTCGCCAACTAAAGATGAAGAATATTTTTCTTACTCTTTCTTGTATTCTTTAATATATTACCTTGTTCGAATTGGTTCCGTGTATTCAATACCTTTGGCTAACTCAGCAACACCCATTAAGGCTAGATAAAAAATTTATTAAATATAGTGTGCAAAATCGTTCTCCAGCACTATGACCTTTGCCCCTTATCCTCCAGAAAAAAATCGATCGATTTCCAAATAGTTTTCTGTTAAAATTAAAACTAACAATTGAAAGAACATCCTCGAAAAGTAAATACACCATTCTGTAAACAATACTCTGAACTTTAAAAAGATCCCTACTTTAGGTGTTTTTGACAGCACGTTTTAGTTTATCAGAAGAAAGCTCGCTTCCTTTTTTTTCTTAGTAGTACGACTAAGTTCAAGTGTAATTAGAAAGGGCAAAAAGGTCAAAACAAGTCAGAAAAAATTTTACTTCAAAACTTGCTCGTATCTTAAGAAAAAGAAAGACCACCTTTTTCGAATTCTTTTTTTGGATATTAACTTAAAATTCCGTGTTCCTCGTTTGGCTCCCATACATATAGCGATTGAGTATAAATGTATATTTACCTCGTGTTTCTACCACATTTTGAAGAATGCGCTCTTCTTCTTCAAGTATTTTGTCTGCACTGGTTTCATCAGATGTATCTAATACAGTTAATTATAGATAGAATTAGGCATCTTTAAATGAAATGTTATAGTTTTACTTTGATTTTTTTTTAATACACTCATTTGATCAAGCAGTGTGAAATTAGCTTGTGGTCCAATGGTTATTTCTTCAACAGCTGGTTGTGCATGGGCAGTATCGGATGAGAAAGGGCTATCTGAATTATCTACATTTCCATGACCAGCATGAATCCCACCCAAAACTCGTTGTAACTAAAATAAATTCAAACAGTTTCAATGTACTTTAAAAGCAACAAACTGCAATCATCAACGTTTCAAGAACATTGAAATTTTCAAATTTATTGCCGTGAAAATACATTAGATATTAAGAATTAAACAACAAATTACATTCTAATCACATGTACACAATACATGAAATATATCAATCTGTTCACTGTCTTTTTCCGGTAAAATTGTGTGTTTGTAAAATTTTATCATTTGATCAGTATGTACAAAAAGAATCATCCGTTCATAGGAATTATTGTAGTTAGCTGAAGATTGTTGAAAATTTCCTATCGAGCTATTCATCATTATCAATAAATTTCAACAAAACAAATAAGATTGTTTTCTATTAAGTTTATTCTCGATTCTTATCTATGGAAAAATTTTGCCTTTTAAATTCAATCAAAGCTAGTAGTGTGTTTGTTTTACTAGAAGAAAAAGTATTCAGGTGCAATCTGTGATGCATTGTAATTAGATAGGCATACGTATGAACAACATTATTCTACGATGAACGATCGTTCATGAATATTTTAAATATTTGATCTATCCAAGGGTATGGTATTAGTTTCAATATAAAGAAAGAAAACTTTTAATATTTTCCTAGAGTTTACACATTCTGATGAACAAAATTTTATTTCAGAATGAATAAGTAAATGTATTTTTCATTTTTGAAATATACTATCTTGAGTTTTTGTTTGAATATTTTCCATACTTTCCAATACCATTAGTCAATAGCACGTATGTTTCTTTTTTTCCATCATAAAACTTCATTTTACACTTCTTGAATAAGTGTTAGCGCAATGCCTGTGGTATTAAAATGTGATATACGATAGAATCATTTTTAGTAATCAAATGGAAATTCTATTTTCGAACGCATTTCTTCACAATGACTTGGTTTTCCTTACGGAAATGCAATAAGGAAGTAGGTCATATATTATAACTAGATGTTATGCACATACGATCTTTGATTGTATATCAACAAATTCGATCATGGCGTAAAGTGGCTATCGTTAATGTGCCTGTCATGATTGTCGGAGAAGAAGTCCAAAGTTGAACTTCTATACTTCAATATTATTTTGGAGTTGTATTTCACATTGAGCACTTTCCATCGATGTTAGATTTGGTGACTGTAGTGAAAACTAAACTCACATCAGAATTCTCATATGAAAAGAAGCAACTAGTTTTAAATCAATGCATTGTTTTATTTGAGTACAATTGAATGAACATGTAGAGAGAAAGGAAAAATAGATCTGCATAATAACTAATCGTGTTTAAACTATTGATAGTTTGTTGTCAGCAAATGCTTTGCGTCTCTACTACCAATAATCGTAGAAGTATTCCAGAATATGAACTATCTATATCTTGAACTTTAGAAATATCATCTATTATCAAGAGAAAAACTCAGTTCTTTGAATAAAACCCAAACGGCACAAATACGTATCGAATGTTGTTGTTTCTAAAAACGATTCGTTCGGTATTTACTGTCGAATGAAAACACTTACGGAACTCTATCGCTCGGCTAACGATCAATCAAATCATGATTCATGAAGCGAATATTAAATTGTAGTTACGGACTAATGCAAATGACTATGATACAATAACAAACAAGCAATAGAACTAACTTACTTTATGTCGACGTCGCTCTTTCAATGGTACATAAAGGTTTTCATCTCCACTTTTATTTGTGTCCGAACCATCATCATCGAGTTTAAATTCATCTTCCGACTCCGACTGCTCCTATATATATATATTTCGAACATTTAAATATGTACTAATAAGAAACTCATATCCTTCTTACAATGTGTCGTCGTTTTGCTTGAAATATTTCGATTTCTTTTCGTCGAGTATTATCATCAGTCATATTTATGTATCTGAATTTCAGAAAGAGATAGGAATTTTCATTAGATGTATTATTATAAATCTTCTTGTCTGTTTAAAATAAACATAAGCAATGAAGATAAGTGTTTTTATTTTAGTTTATTTTATTTTATTTCGATCACATCATTGTGTTGTTAGAGAATATGTTCCTTTGAGAATGTGTTTTCTATCGTATTTACAATAAACACAAACAAAAAAAAAATAATTCAAATCAAAAGTGTAACAAATTGTGGTTGATTATGTATATCTTTTCGACACATTGGACATGAACGATTTTTCAACATCCATTCACCAATACACGATGAATGATATTCATGTGAACAAGCCAATATACTAACTTCCTGACCACTACGATATGATTCAAGACAAATGGAACATTCTGATACAGATTCACCATGGGATAAACTTGGTGACGGTGATGGAGATAGACATACTGTAAGAGATGATGTTGTATTTGATAATGTTGGTAAATTAGAATTAATTTTTGGTTCTTCTTTTACAGTGACACTGTTTTTCAACGATTTATTCAGAAGTCGTTGAATAACCGTTGCCTAATAAAGAAAATATTTAACATATATGCAGAAATCTTAAAAAACTAGCTGCTTGCAAAACTTACACTAGGTAATGTTGGAGCAGTACAAATACCATTTTGCAATAAATATTGCTGAATTTCCCAAACGAAAACAGTTGGCTTATTTTCTTTATACTTAAGAATTTCATTACGAATATGAGCAGTTAAACGTGGACGTTTGTTCTTTTTGGACGGTATAGAAACTTTCGATGTTTGTGATATTGTTTGGTTCGTCAGTGATGACGATGGTGGTGGTGGAGCTCCGGAGAAATTTAGCGATGGTATCATATTGTAAAACGATGAGTAAGGATTGTTTAATGTGATTTGTGAGAGTCGAGAAGTTGCAGTAGATTTATCATTTGTTGCTAACTGTGAAGATGAAGTTGAAATTGGATTGTACGATGAATATGAAGCTGAAAGTGAGTTAAAGAATAGTGATTAAATATGAGCTAGCTGAATTCATTTCTATTAGAAACACAATGCATAGATAGCTGCACTTTGGACACCTTTCTTTTTCTAATACGAACGACACATTGGATAAAACTAAAACGAATCCTATACAGTCAAAACTCATATGGGTACGTATAAGATGGTTTCGATTCTGACTAATACGAAAAGTAATTGATCGTTTTCATTGCAATTTCGTTTGATTTGTAGAAAAACTATAGTTCGTAGCTCATTCATGTACTAGTAACGAGTATTGATTCAATGAAAAGTTCACTTAGGTAATTTAGAAAACATTAACTATGAACTAATCCAATTGTTTCAAATTAATGTTAGCGAATATTTAATCAATTTTCAAAACATACTTAGTCTAGAATAATCATGGTACGAAGCGCTTTGTGTACGCATTAAAGACGATCCATTATTCCAACCAAAAAATAGTCCCGACGAATGATTTGAATAATTAAATGTAACATTCGAAGGGGGATTAGATGTAGATGATGACGACGACGAGTAGATTGAAGATGATGCCTGTAAACTTGACTCGGCTAGAGAACATTGGAAAAAACAATGAGTATTATTTTATATTAGATATACATTGATAAATCATACTATGGCGTCGATAGAAATTAGGATTTGAATTGTTGAGATTCGGAACCGTATCGAAAGATGAATGATAAAATTTATTAATTGATGGAATACCACCGGTAGAAAATAATGATGATTGCGGGTGAAATGCTGAAAAGTTTGATTTTTCCCAAGAATTATCGTATGCCGTTGTTGGATATGAACGATTCACTGCATAGTTATTATAATCTAATGAATATTATTTTTGCATTTTTTTACAATCGCATTTTTTTCTCAATTGTTTTAACTTACTGATCGACTGAGACATTGCATGAGCGGTATTTTCAGCTACAGTCATCATCATCTAAAACTACACAATAGAAAAAGAAGAAAGAAAGCAAGTCGCCATGTTCAATATATGCTATGCGTTCATTCATTACAAACAAAAAGAAGAGGGAAAAAAGAAGACCCACTTCGTCACGACAACTGTATATAAATCGTTTGTGTGTGTGTGTGTGTGTGAGCGTGCCTTCTTTATACACAAAGAGTGTAGACATGTGTTAGTTCAGAACGAACCCATACGGGAGAAAGAGAGAGAGCGTGCGCACGCAAGAGAAGGAGAAAGAGATATACGATGTCTCGTCTTTCTCTTAATTATACAGTTTGTTCTTTCGTTCTGTCAGATATTTTCTTTCTCACTCTCTCGTTTTTTTCACAAGGCAATGGAAAATGGAACTATGCTATCTTTCCTTTTTTTTTTTGATTATACTCATTATTTATGATGGCGGTCGACATCCCATTGAAATCGCCCCGTCGCGCAATACATGCACGCACGGACACTCCCCCGGTCTTTTTTTTTTCATTTCTCATTTTGTTCTCATGTCGGACTAGAAAAGACAGATATATAAGATGCATGACCACCACTGTCAAGCTCGTTGTAACTCACAAAAATGATAATTGATCACTCTCTCATCTGTAAGCTTCAATGGTTTACTTTCTAACCGGAGGTTAGAAAAATGTGAGCATCTGTCTATCTATGACCCATTTCTTTTCATACACCAATAAGAAACAGAAAGAAAAAAAATTATATCTTTTGTATACTTGTCTATTACTTTTTCTTCTCTTTTTGAAACAAAAAAAAAACTGAATAGAAAGAATACATTAGTGACCTAATATTATAGAACTGATAGTTAATTCTCTCACGAAAGATTCTTGTCTTACGTAGTACACATACAAACAAAAAAAAAGAACGAATATTCATAGAAAGAAGAGAATGTAATATAGGAAGACAAGATAAAAACAGAAAAAATGTCTAATCATCCTGCTTTCTCATCTTGCTCAACATCGTAAAAATGTACACGTACACATAATATAAGATTTTACTGTTGCACACAACGAAAAGTATTGATCTAAATCCATTAATGATATGTGCAATTAAATATACATATTTATAGACATATATATATCAGCAAGATGATAGAAAATTATCTCGGCGACATATAGGGCATGATGAATTCATTGCAAACCATCGTGCAATACATTTTGAATGGTATTCATGTTGACATGGAAGCACACGAATATGTTGTCCATTTTTAAAATGAGACATACAAATAACGCAAGCTGTCTGTTTTGATGATAATGTTGATGATATTGGTGGTGTTTTATAGCGATAAGAAAAAAATTGCTGAATATCAACTTTATTGAAACGATTTGGATCGGATAATTTCTCTGCTAGATCCAACAATTGCTCATAGTTTTCTCGTTCACGATATGAACGCCATGGTTGAGGTTGATAAAAATGATAGTGATGATGATGCAATTGTTCATCAGACGAACATGTCGATGTCGATTCACTTGATGAATCTGAATGTGCTGGAGATATATTTCCTGTTCTTATTATTGTCTGTTGTTTATTATCGAATAGGAAATTTGTTGTACGTAATGGACTAGAACCATTTAATTGTGGTGATAATAAGCGTATGTTAGTTTTAGAAGACTTTGGTATCGTACCTAAGAATCATGGCAATTTGTTAAACGAGCAAAGAAAAAAACAAGCGAAATTCAATTTACTTTTCTGATTCGTTGTTGACAAAGAATTATCGTGAAAAATTGATGAATGATGATGCTCGGTTAATAATGATGGATATTGATCAGATAAAATATGTTCATGATTAGGTAGAGAAGTTGCTCGATGATATGTTGTTATTGTTGGATGTGATAGAGAGGATGGAGAAACATCATTAAAAAACAATGAGATATCATTTGTAGTCTGTTGACTATTCCATGTTGATGATAAATGATTTTGCTGATGTTGTTGTTGTTGTTGTTGTTGTTGTTGCTGCTGCTGTTGCTGTTGAAAATGATGAAGATGGTGATGATGAAATAATATAGAACGGCGTTTATTAATTGTACGTGGCGGTTGATTTTCTGATTCTATGCTATTCGAATTTTCATATCGAGCTCGTTTATAAGTCTGAAAGCAACGAAAAGAAAACATAACTCGAGATTTACACTATGATTGTGATTTATATTGTCAAATATATATATCGATCGTTTTTTGAGTGTACTCAAAATTCATAAGAATAATAATGTATTGAAAATTACAGATGGATTGATTTCGTAGAGAACCTGTTATTTAAAAATTTCTTTTTTATAAGGCATTTTTCGTGAAAGAAAAATCTTCGAATTCATTTGATATTTTAAAACATGTGTGCAACGTATGATAGATGTTTAATTAAAATATCTTTTCAAGTACAACGGTACAGAATTGAATCTATAATCGACTATTTTAGTTATCTAATCAGCATGGCTCTGAATAGTTTCATCATTATTTATAGACAAATGTTCGTTAACAATTAATCTATATATGTATATGTTTTTTCTTACGTGCTGCTCATGCTCTGGATGGAATTGTTGAGTTGTAAACGCGACTAGATCATCTCGTGCTGATCGTTTTCGAGGTCCTGCTGTAGGTGTCATGGTAATGTTTCTATCATAAATAAAATCTTGATTATTTGAACATAGTTGTGAGTTTAATAATTGTTCATTTGTTATTGAATAACGACGACGTTTGTTTGACATCATTGTTGGTGTTGATAGATACTCGATTGAGATGGGTATAAGTTGTTCATGAGTAGAACTTGTTCTATTCTCTTCATCAATATGATCATTATTGATTAAATTATATCGTCTCGATAATGAATTATTTTGATTTTCGGCCATGATTCGTAGGTTGTCTTTTTTTTTTTGTTATTTATTTTCCTTAAAATATCATCATTCTAAAACAACAAAAGAAAAATTTCAATGCAAGGCAATGATCTATCAGTGCACACATACATTCGATGCCTTAACTTCGCTCGTTTGAAAGCAAAAAAGAAGAGAAGAGAACGAATGTCTACTGATTCATGCGTACTCATATTGTCGGTGAAAAAAAAGCGTAGAAGAGTAGTGAGTGCGTACTCTCGTCGCTACAACACCGACATACATACATATATATGTGAATGTGTATAGAAAGAAAAAAAGAACGAAGGAAAAACGAGAAAGAGAGAGAGAGAGATGAGGGTCAATAAAGTTGATCGTTCTCTTTTTTCTTCTCGCTTTCTTCTTTTTTTGGGAAAAATAGGTCGTCTAAACAATGATAAAAACTAAGAGAGAGAACACAAAATGATTATTAATGAAACAAAGAAAAAACATGATTTGCCATCATAATGAAAATACGGACATTCTTTTAGTCTGATTGATTAAATACCATTGAATTCAATGACAAAAATTCTTATCTGTCTATGATGTAATGCAGTTTGTACATAACAAATGACGAAGATATTAACTTGAATTTCGAGGGCAAAATGAAGGAGAATAAAGACAAAATGCATTGGATACGTCGCTCAATCGATCCGATCGACACAAAAAAAGAGAGATAAAAGCAAGTTCGATAGAAAAAAGTGAATAATCGTGTATGATGATATATTAGAAGTAGACACATGAACTAGATCATCTCGAAATTGTACATAGATACACAATCGATTATCGACTGTCTTCATATACAGATATTATATGCAATTCGTACTTTTACACTTGTTTGATTTTGAATGATTATTTCGAATGAAAATATTCATAGGAGACAAAAAGCTATTCTCTTTGTAGAGTGATGGCACCCATTTCAAGATAGTGTACTTCTTTCTATTTGAAATCAATTATACGACTTACCGATATTCGTTGTTTTTTTTCGATACTAACAGATATAAACTGAAAGATCTAAAATAAAATAAAAATAGTTGAAAAAAATTTGATACTTTTACTAAATAATCTAACGACTACTGATTAATGATTGTCGAATAAAAACTATGTCCATCATATATGCCATAAAAAGCTATGAATATCCTGAATAGCGTTCAATTTCTTTGTATATTACAATCGAGACATACTATTTTTAAATTGAATATTCTAATCTTCATCAGGAAAAAAAACTCAGAATTTCTTCTCGGTACTTTGCGTCAAGGCAGATATTGTCACGAATAGTAGTTAATTGTGAAAGTTTCACTTATGTTTATTGCAGCAGCTTGCCCTTTGCGCTCTTCATATTCATTATAATATTCATCTTCTTATTTGTGTGTAGTAACAATTTAACGATCTGACACTTGAGCAAGTAGATTATTCTCCCGAAGGCCTTTCTCTACACAAAATTTCAAATTAAAATCCACAAGTTACTTGTTGACAGAGAATCGATGAGTTGTACAAATGAGTATAGTATTAAAAAATACCACATCTCAGCAGTCATAAGATATAGACCCGGGCGCTTTTCAAAGAATTCATAGCTCATTATGGTTTACATAATACATAGAGTTTCGACTCACAAACGACTAATCAGTTGGTAGACTTCACTCGTAAGTATTATACAATTCGTTAATACAATGATTCACGATCTGTAGAAATGAAGAGTCCGAATAATTGACACTCACTATTCGTAATTACTATCTGAAACAAAAAGAAATATATGTACATCTATGATCTTTGTAACAAATCTCATAATAATAGAACTTATTCTTCAACATTCATGTACAAAAATAGACAAGAAGTACAAAAAATAATCCTAAAAATTTAACATAGCTAGAAAAGAAACATCTTGAGAAATTCTTTCTTTTTTTTTGGTTTTAACGTGTCTATAGACAAGATGCGTATGAATAAAGACAAATATCAAATCGACCGATATTTAAACATTATCGTTAGACAATTGTTTAAGTTGTTAGTCGAATTCACATTCGTATTTCTTCCAATCTTTTAATAAATTTGCTAAAGTTTGAAATATTTTTCTTGTAGCAATACTGTTATTATTGAAATCATCATTCGTCAGATTTTTTTCTACTAACAAGTCAAGATCATATTCAATTTTATTTTATTTTTGCCATGTTCGTTCAGTATACGCTTGTAATTGTGGACGTTTTAATGCATATGAACAAACTGATGTACATTCGTTTAATAATGATATTATTATCGGCAGTTTTGATCGACATTTATCTTTTGAATGATCATAACGAGTTCTAGTTGTAATTTTTCTTGCTTATTATTAGATGTGTGTGAATGTTAATCAGTTAAACAATCGTGAAATAATTGAATACGTTCTTGAAAGTTTTTCGATACATATGAATTGATCGATTTTAGTTTATCTATCTGTTTTACTTTCATCAATGATGATTCTTGTAGATTTTTTAACAGTTTAAACTAAAAGAATAAGAATTCCGAGATTTCTTCTTTAAAGAATGAATAAAAAATATACAACTAGGTTTTCTTCCGAATGTCTTAAAGTTTATTCGGAAAGTGTACACTTGTAATAATTTTAGAAAAAAACATTTAAGCCTTTCGAAAGTACGATTTTATTCTTTAGGTATGGACTAATAACTTTTGGCTAAAATGAGACATGCTTTAAATTCGTACTTGTAGTAGAAGTAAATCTTCTAATACAAATGAATATTTATAACACATCTTTCGCTATGTTGAGCATTCATCTCGCCTTAATATCTACTCGATGATCTTGTCGTTACTTGAAGTAGTTTCAAACAGAATGCATATTATTCTTTTTTCATATTATTAAATTACGTTAAAAAACTCTCAGAAACAGTCGTTCAATCAACATAAAAGTATTCTTTTATTCATCTTTTCTTTAAATAAGAATTGGTATTTCAAGTTCAATGAGTATAACCCAGGTGTCAATTGAGTATTCAATTGAAATATGCTATTTTAAGCTAGAGAAAATTCTTCTCGGCCAACAGAATAGCTCACAATGTTCAATAATAGTAAAGTTAGAACATTTCTCCGCTGCTTATTAAGTAATCACCTTTTTAAGTGTAGATATACAGAAATTAGCTGATCGTAAAAAAGATCGATTGGTGAGTGTGTAGATATTATAGTGACCGCCGATATGTTTATCCTGCTCGAATGTGTATACGGGAACTCAATCATTCTGTCCTCACATTTCACAACAGTATCTATAAGTAAAAAAAGTAGAATGTGTCCAATAGGAATGAAGTGAATCTTTAAAACAAAAATAAACCAGAGACATCGTGTGTAAACCAATGATCGAATCAGTGGGTGAGCTGTCGAAAAAATATAATGAAAGTTCATGATTGATGCAATCATGTTTAATGTGATAGAACATGTATTTATATGCTATATAATGGAGACGATGATACCATTACTGTTTATAAAACTCTGCGCAATGATCATTAAAGTAATATTCATGAAAAAATTTAGAAAAAAGCCATACTAGAATGTTGTACTACAAAGCAGAATACATGCTTTTGTGTATTTTAAACAGTAAATCAAAGAACTACATGCATACAAACGTCACATTTGTGTAACTAATTCTTAGACGTAACATGAACCAACGTTAGGAAAAGCGAAATCAAATGTGTTAGAATGATTAATCATGTTTGATAATGTTTCATTCATTCGATTCGATTTGGAGTTCTACATTAAATTTTTATCTACAGAAAGGAATCTATATTTAGACTCTCTCCATCGTGCTATCAAGTTCTTATGCTCGTTGATGACATGTCTATAGGTGACATTATCCATAGATTTATCAACGGTATGAATTAGTATGTAAAAATCAGTGACCGAGAAAAAGTAATTTGACCCCATCTGATGAGATTTCTTTTTTTTTCTCACCATACAAAATATATGTGTGAAAATATTCCATCATAATTAATAGAATTATGACTCTTCAAAAATCCCACCATGGGATAAGTGGAATGTCCTGTCCTCTAAAATACTGGCTCCGCCACGGCTGATAATACGTACACCTTTTGATGAATACAATTCTTTTTTCAATAATTCAAAATATATTCTAGTTGCTTATCTAGCAGAATTGTGACAAACTTGTGACAGAACTAAAATTCTATCTTTCAATAATAATATTCATTGTAGACTTGCTAAAAAAACAAAAAAAAAGAGAATCATATATTTTACTGTGAGCTATCAACAAGAGATTTATCGTAATTTCAACTAGCGTTCAAAATTCTTATCACACAACACTATTTGGAATTTAATACTGTTCAAATGAAAACTATGTTGCATCACATCACATTCATTAGAGAAATTATTTTGTAAAATCAAAGATGTGGCAATGCGTTATCTTATGAACAATCAAACCAGATGAACATTGTTGATTACATACATTAGATTAATCTGACTGAATCTAGTAGACAGATGTTCCATCTGTCAATCACTGCAATTAGTAGCATTCGGAATAGGTACTCAATCAATTTTTTTAAACTTTCATCTTACTGCAATCAGAATTTCTATCTATGTGGAAAATTTTTGCGATAAGATAGTTTTTGTGACGTCTCTCGAATATTAAATCATAGACAAAATACGCATTCGTACACTACTTCATCGTACAAATCAAATACTTCTAATGACTCTTCTAGGTAATAATCATGATTTTATTTATTTAATATTTCATTGTAATAAATCCTACTTGAATAAGCCGATGCCTTTTACAACTATTTGTATATCATAAACTGGACTTAACATAGAAAAAAAAACAACATACTCGATAATTTGATTGAAAACGTGATGAACTACAACGTAATGATTTCCCTTTATACGGAAATGTAAGAAATGCATGCGAAACATGTTGATATAATCTTGTTTGAAAATTTCCAATCTTTGTTCGATTTGCATAGTGTGTGATTAAAGAATTCAATTGTGCCATAATTAATAGATGTTGATAGTTTTCTATATTCAATTGTTCAATTATATTCGATGATGTTAATGTACCAGTACTATAGTTGAGAATTTTTAATCTTTTACATCGGTCCATATATTATCAATACGAGCATCAGTGATTGGTGTCATTGACAATTATCGATCAAGGAATATATGTCAACCTGTTTTTCGTTGATAATTTAGTAATGGTGGTAAAGATTTTATTTTAGTTTTTTTTGATGAATAAACATATTCGACTTGTTGGTGTTGGTTAATTTTTAAAATTTAAATGATCAAGATTTATTGAACAGGGAATACTTTTACGCACCATGGACATGGATAAAATTGCTTCAAGTTCAGATGAATTTCGTGTGCATGTATACCTGATTTCCGTATGTTTGTCTGATAATATTTGATCGATATTTGGTGATATACGTTCCCATTTAGGTAACTTTATTTTCTTGATATGTTCTGTTGAAAATAAATAACCACGAGATGAAATTACCTAGAACAGAAATAATTAAATAGTATATATCATTCAACTAGAAAAACTAGATTCAATGAATTATGAAATTGCAAGAACAACATTTTTCATCTAATGAAAATCAAGAACATGCAGTATGATGATAACCTAATAGAAAGGATTGACTTGTTTTTCTATGGTCATATATAGTATTTTGACAAATGAACGATGTATTTTTCAAGTTCTTATCACAAATTTTCTATGATAATATTTTTCAAGGCGATTTGTTAGGAAAATTGATTATAGAAATGTACTACTGAAAGAGACTAGAAAATAAATAGTTTATTTTCTTTCTTACACATTTGTGCTGTTATCATGTTAGCATATAGTTACGATCGTAATGTATACCGCATGTTGCCTATAAACATGGACAAATTAGGAATTCCTATTCTAGAATAAGAGAAAATGAAAATATGTGAAACTTTCTGAATTCGACAATCTCATTTAAAGCATGACTCTATGAAAGGTTTCAAGTTAATAAATAGTTAGTGTTTTATTAGAACATTGGCTTGAAAGAAAAAAAATCTTGAATATTCACTCTTCATTGAAATAATCTAAGTGTAAGAATCTCTCTCAAAATATTTGTATCCCGTCAACGTTTACGTATAATTCACTTATTTTCGGTTATAAAAGAACTGATCCGTTGAGACTACATTCTTTCGATTTTAATTACTTTCAGAAATGGATCTAATCAGAATAGGAATTTTAGATCTAGACAAACTCTAGAAATTTTAATCATGATATTCCCATTGTCAGATACAACAACTTCGAACACAAAACTTATGGTATCGATTCGTTACGAGAATGGTCTGTTTATAATTTATTAGTATAACGCTGAACATTTCTTTTTGGGACATATGAGTAAAAGAAGAAAACAAGAATGTCATATAGATATCTTGAATATTGTCAGCTCTCTTTTTCTGTTAAGAGCATAATCATATATCTCTAATCATCTACGCGTATGTGTTTCAGTTGCTATGCAGAAAGTCAACTTCTTTTCAATGATTGATGATTGATACGTCTCACACATATTACTCTTAATGACTTTCTTTTTCCTACTAGGGAATTCTTCAAGAACACACACACTATAATATGAACGAAGCATCTATTGTATTTCAATTTTGAGAATCCGATTGAGTATTGTTGTTGAAAAATGAATACTAGTAAAATTTCATTTAAACTAAAATAGAAAATTAATTTTTTGTAGAATATCTCCAAGTACTTATGAACTTACGAGAGGACGACATTCGTTGTCAGATTTTGTTCTCTTGTGATTAGGGCAATGTTCCTAAGATAATTCATCGAAAAAAAAAATAATTAAAATCTTTAGGTTTACTGGATCTTTCCTTCTCGAAGTTCTACTTTATTTTTCTTGGAACTATCCACAATGATTTATATGATCTATTCCCATCGTACTTCCAAACTGTTATCAATAAAAATCTCATTTGAGCTAGTCAATGACGAAAAAAACAATTTTTTTCCAATGATATTCATTAAATAAATATCGTAAGGATTGATATTCAACGAGACTCTCTTTTTAGTAGAACCTCCATTCAATCGACAAATCCGGCTCAATAAAGTCGTAGTAGATCACTTCACTAGATTCTGACAGTATTATAAATTGTAGTCTAACAAAACCGATAGTTAGAATCATAGTAATTACTGAATAAATCATGAAGACTTACACGGCATGTTTGACTCTTAAATTTTTCTCTCATGATTACATTCTTGAATGAAGATCGTTCGTTCGAATTTATTTTCATATTCGATGATATGTCATGATCATCATACGGGTTGGAGAAATGTCGACGTTATTTTGGTGCCGTCATAGAATTGACGTCCTGTAGTAAACGTTTACACTGTCGTACATCACATTCATTCGGTTTTTGGCTACCACTAGAGTTATTCTTCACATTTGAACGTCTCATAATTTTACAAGACATTAATAAACACGAACTCTGAACTGTTTAGAACAAATTATATCATTCCCTTTCGTAAGTAAAAGATGAGGTCATATCATATATACATGATTGTATACATGTATGTATGTGTGTGAAGTAAATCTTGTTTATTATTGGCTCTTTTCGTATTACTAATCAAGAATAAAAAAACGGACATCTAGTAAAATTGGTAGGTGGCGTTAGTGCGGAAGTTTCGTTTAAAAGGAAATTCTTCGTTTTCTGTTCGTTGCGCAAAAAGTCATTCATTTGATCATATCCGTTTTCAGTTTGGATTATATCTATTTCCACGTGAATTATTTGCTCCATTAGTTGCTTCCCAATACGACGGTGGTGGTGGTGGTGGTGTATCAAATGACTGTATGTTTCCATGATGTCTTTGATGTGACGGCGTCGAATCCATTCTCATCTTGAACAAAAAAAGAAAAGAATCAAGTGATAACACTATATCATGTATTGCAATGTTGACTTCTGTTCTATTTTCATCTGTATGCCTATACTGTGAAAAATAAGAAATATTGAAACCTTTCATGACACCTTTGTATAAATTTTTTCTATAGCTTGAGTTCGATGGAAATTTCAAGACTTGATATTTCCATAAAATATCAATCGCAAAAAGTTTCAAACTGGCTTCAGTAAGTGTTCGTTCAGTGTCTTTATCAGAAGGTATCACTTTTCAACTAAAGTTTACCTCTTTTCTTCTTTTATGAACGATACCCTGCATTATTATATTTGTTTCCCAAGTCTAACTATGATTATGCAGATCGTGCATGTTTATTGATAATTCTGATTTCAAGAATCAAACTGTTTTTTAATGTCGTCTATCACTTTTTGAACAGATTCATTCATAGAATAATAAAACAAGATTTCGATTCGATAAAAATTTAAGTATTCTTTTGATTTTACACTTCTTTTCGGCGGTTTATTCTCATTTATGGTGTGATGTATGTTTTATATTCTTATCGTTCGTCTCAATATGTCAAAATAACAACTTTTATTATTAGTTGAGTAAAATGATCATCGATTTAAAGGTTCCGGCTCGATCTCATCAACAAATTTTTAGTTTTTTCAACAGAAAAATCGAAAACATGAAGTCGTATCGTAGATAGTCTATCTTAGAATCATAGACGTGAAAAAATATAACGTTCAACTTTCTTCTTCGGGAATGATATCTCAGGAGAAAAAAAGAATTAATCGAAATCGAAATAATGGTTTCCTATTCCTACATCGCTGAATTAGTGAATTTACTCGTTTAGGACTTGAGGTTCTTCTCATTTAAAGAGATGCATGATAAAACGAGAGAGATGAAGATGTTTCAATCGAAGTTCCACATGAATATTTTCCCTAAGAGTTAGTTGACTATCTATCTATGAAATAAACTATTTGATTTTCATAAAAATCAATAATTGACTATTCTATTAGTTGCATACATGATCGCTATTTTTATTTCGCACCATGGCAAAATATATATGGGATCGAAAACATTAAGTTGGTGCGACATCAAATATGTGCCAAAAAAACCTACAACAGGAAAGTTTTCTAAAAATCGACTTGAAAATTAGAATCAATTGTTGAGAAGTTGAAAACAACTCATCTGTGGTGAAATAAAATCACATTCTGAATTTTTTCTCTTGAAATTGAAATCAAAACTCGGCTAGTAAAAATGATTTGATTGTAAATCATTAAAACTAAGGTGATGATGATTAGTATCTTAAAAAAATACTTTAATCTCTGGTATGTATAATTATGACGTAGTTGTAATAAAATTCATCATTTGAACGCAAGATAAAACGCTAGGAGTATAGACTACATGGACATTATACTTAGAATGTGTCGAACAATGTTGTATACTGAATTTGTCTTTTGCAAAAGAACTATGTAAACCTATGACACGGCTAGCTACATATTCAATTTCATTCTGTATTTTATTTCGTTTCCTAGAGATGCAAAAATTGTTGAAAGTGCCTCCTTGGGATTTGTTTTGCAAATGGATAGAATTATGAAATTTCAAGATATTTCTAGAAGGATTCATTTGCATTATCTTTCATCGAGCAAAATCAATACGATATAGGTTATATATGTTCTAAAAATAACAGAACATGATCGTCAACTTACAGGATAAACTTCCAATTCTGAAAGTGCTTCTTTTGTGCTCATATTAAGATCGTTACATGGTTCTCCGGTCTGATAAAAGCTAATGTAAATTCCGGGCGTTAACACAGATTCTAAATAAATAGCTTCGGCTGAACCTAAAACATTTTGTACACGAAATTCAGCTTCATATGGAGGAATTGCATTAATGCTTGATGGAATAATGACAACTCTCCCTAGTTGAATAGCAAGATAATTAAAATTGTTATGAAAAAAGAAATGCCCATTTGGTCGACGAACAACAGTCCAAAAAACACCAGCCCTATCGCTATTCATGTCACCGAGAGCATCACATACTAAATTATGGGTTTCAGGTGAAACGACTACTTGTATTGCTTGGGCTGAAGCTCGCGAAATCAATCGAACTGCGTTGCCAGATTTCAGATGAGAACTAGAATAGAAAGCTATGTATTTTAGAACTCTATTCATTGATTTATTCTACCGTGAACCTCTGCCTTTAACTAACGAGTTCACCGTGTTAGCAGCTGACGTTACAATATCACGACCACCGTCAACTTGCGATGCCACTGTACAGGCTCCTTTAAAAGCTCTTTTGGTAATGCTTCCGAGAAAACTCATCGCAGATGTAAGTAAATCTGAAACTCACTGCTTTAGAAAAGAACGAAAAGTTTGTTTTGAATATTTATGAGCCAATGGAAAAAAGCAAGTATATGAATTTTGCGTAGTAGCACTTAAGCATTGACCAATCAGTTTAATAATAGGCATCGTTTTCTTTTCTGCTACTGCCTTCTTTGGTTCGAAATTGATTGCCGTAACAACAACAACAACATAACTCGAGCGTCATAAAAAAAATCATTCTTTTCTTTTTGCAAGAACTAGTTATATTTCTTTATTTGACTGTAAGCAGCAACACAGATAAATATAGAACCGGAGACAATATAAATAAACGCTATGAGATATACCATGCACTAATATTGAAATGAGAAACACATGAAAAAACACGCAAATAAATTTTTTCAAACATGAAAAAGAGAATAAAAATATGTACATCGACGTGTGTCTTTTATTTTTGCCTTTTGATTGAGAACCAAATGTAAATACTGATCGATCGAGTGATCGATGGAGAATCGGAATGTTTTATAAATAAAATAATACAATACGAACAAAAAAGAACGATCACTCTTTCATAGAATGAAACAAAGAAGAGTGACAAGCTGATTTACAGTAGATTGAAACAAGTTGAGTTTTTTTTTCGTTCAAATAGTATATATTTAAAATAGTCGAAAATACGAACGAATTCAGTTTGAACATAAGCAACAATGATGAAAATGAAAACATTCTCTTATAAAGAAGAAATAAAGAACTGTACAATCGAAATAGAAAAGAAGAAAAACACAGGCCATATTGTATACATGAAAATCTTTTTCTGCTTAATGTTTTTCTAATATTGTTGGATTATATATGAGGATTTGAAGTAATAGTGAATCAATGTATTCATGTAATCGTCGGTTGATATTCACGAGCTAAAACAAAAAAAGAAATACATATATATATATTAGTCATAATATCAAAATAAATAAAAAACAAAGAACAGCAGATATTAAAATACGACAAGCGTGCAACGAGCTCTAGAAAGATTGAATTTTCTAAAAATAGAGTAGATAGATTTTACTATGTTTATACTGCTGTGAAAAATTGCATAGACTAAAGAAGAAACTGCACACACGTATACACATAACGATAATAGGTTTGGTTACGAGGCAAGGAGTATTCAACACAAAAGCGTAAAGCTTAAATTCAAGAAGGAAAAATTTCAAGTTACAGGTGACAATACTTGTCATTTGACTGCTTGGTTGCTGTCGTTTTAGATGATGATGCTTCACTATTTACTGATTCAGTTGCTGCTTGTAATGATTCAGGAGGATTAGACGTATTTTCTATTTCTATCGATGGTATTATGAACGATTGATTTTGTTGATTCGTTGGTGAATTAAATAATGTTCCATTTGACACAACAGGAGCACCAGCATTCATCGTAATCTCGAGTAATTGAGGGCTATTTTCAATGATGACGGTTAACATTCGTTCCACGTATTCGCGTAGACGGTCATTAGTCACAAGTTGTTCTCTCAATTTGCTCATCAACTGCAAATATTTACATGAAGCATATAATACAAAATCGTTTCTTTTAATATAATGAACATTTTCAAACGTAAAATAACAACATTTATTATTGTCAAGAACTGACAACGATTCCTTTTTCTTTTGTTTTTCCAAAAAATGTTTTTGGCATCAGTCAACACTAAACTAGTCATTCGAATATTTACCTCATCTTTCGAAAGAACTTCAAGTTCAGCAGCATATGACAATGAATCATGACTAGTCATTAATCGTCGACCTTCATCAATGCCACTATACGAAAAATAGACAAGAAAACAAACAAACATGAATAGATTTTGTTTTTATCGTCCTTCTTAGTCATACATACGCAGCCACAGCACGTTCTCGTAATTCTTCATTTTCACATTTAAGTTTTTGATTTTCCTAAACGAACAAAATTTATTTCTAAGTTTATCATTCCAACTACACTTACTAATTTCAACGCTCGAACTTGTGAATCAAGATCTTGAATACGTATTTCAGAAGTTTTGATAATACTTTCTGTTCGAGTCAGTGTATTCGAAAACATGTTACGAGACGATTCAGATGTTAGATGTTCAGCAAGCTAAAATAGTTTAGTACAGTTTTATCACTATGCAAAGTCTCTGTGCTGTACTTGAGCATTGAGCAATTTTTCTTCTTCGAGTTCTTTACGTTGACGCTGTAGTTGCTCTAATAATTTTTCATTATCTTCAGATAAGCAATTACATCGAATTTGACTTTCATTTAATTGAATGTCGACATCTTCAAGTTTCTAAAAATAACAGGAAAAAAAGAAAGATATTTCTATTCTTTCAATGTGAATGGGAGAAAGTTGAAAACATCTGTGTTATTCCGTTGTTATTGCATGAGTCAGTTGAAAGCGTAGGTTGACTTTTAATATTTAGAAGAGTCTACTTTTTCACTCAAGAATGAAATTGTTTGTATCTCGAAGTTTTCTCATGGATAATTAAAATCCCCATCATATAATATTCATTCGACCAAAGATTGGTTTATTTTCCCATGTTACACTTAAAAGTCTGTTAGTGGAATTCCAAGAGTAAAAAACCTGTGAAACACAAATGAATAGGTCTTATTGTAAATGACTGAATTCAAATAGATCTATAAATTTTATATTCAATTATTGAGACATAACACAACAATATATTGAAGCTAGCGTGCAGGGAACAGTAATAAATTCGTATTCGATCTAATATTTCTATCTTTGAGAGGGAAGAGCTAAAACATTAATGTTTATGTTGTAAGATTTCAAATAAATTTCTTTTTAGAAAAACGATGCTAACAGTTGGAAACATAAAATAGTATTGTAGTAAGACGATAAGAATTGTAAAATAATGAATGGTTCAATCATGTTAGGTCTCGAAGGAAATTGTCCCGATTTGGTATTGATTTTTCATAAAGATCATTTTTTTCTACGATTTTGCTATTGAAGTATTCAAGTTTTAATGCCTTAAAAATTTTGTTACTTCTCATAGTACGTTCAAAATCGTCTTGAAAAACGATAGTTTGAATATAGTAATTTCATATTGATAAAGAGTATTCGAGAAACCAAATCATCCTAGATGTTTTCGTTACTCATCAAATAAACATTGCTCTGGTTGACACGTAATTCGACAGTTGTAGGGATTCCTTGATCAGTCGATTGATTTTACATATTTGAAAAGGTACTTTTATTGTATGCAAGAGATCAAATCGACCTATGATTTCATATGATTAACATTCAAAACAATTCCTTACAAGATTAAATCTAATAAAAACATGAAAAGTTAGACAACCAGTTAGTTTTTCAAAAAGTGTATTTCGATTTTATTCCTTCAATAACTACAACTTTGGGGATTTGTGATGTTTTCATGTTTGAAATTTCAACCTTGAATTTACTAGCGTAAGAGTCAAAACTATGTTACAGTGAAGTTTGTTGATACATCGAACTAATTTGAATCGAAATAATCCCACTGATATGAACGACGTTAATTACCTCTTTCAGTTGTTTAACATCTTTTTTCATTAGGCCGTTTGTTGTTTGTGTTTGTTTAAGTTCAGCTTCGATTACATTAATTCTATTAAAAAAAAGAAGGAGACTTTTTATTACTCGCGATTCGTAACATTCGAATGTGCATGAAAAAAAAAGATCTATGATTAATACAATGAGGAACATATTTAAACGAAGTGAGTAAGAAGAAGAGGAAAAGTTGCAAATAAATATCGAAGAAATACAAAAAAAACAGACCTCATGACACTAGAAGAATCAATCAAATGAGTTTATATTAAGATATAAAAAGCATACGAAGAATGTTTACCTTGTTTGTAAAATTTCTTTTTCTTCTGAAAATGTTTGATCTTTTTGCTTCTGAATAGATTACAGATTTATGATTTGATTCGATTAGAAACATGTTTTTTTATTTACAATATATTTGTCGTATTTCTGTTGTTCACTTTGTGTTGTACGTTGTTGTTGTCCTTCAAGATCTTGAAAACGATCTTCAAGTGCTAGAAGCCTAACAAAACAGAACATTGATACAATGCTTGATATTAATTTTACCGTTGTTTTAAATCTGTATTTTCACTTTGAATTTTCGCTAGACGATCAGTTGTCGTCTGCTTTTGTACTGCTAAAACTTCAACACTTTTTTGTAATTCATCAACCTATAACAGTCGATAATCGATACGATGACAAAACTCTCTCGATCTTGAAGATCAAAATGAATTTCTACGAACACTTTCTTGAAGTTGTTGTTCGATTTCCTCAGTTTGAATATTCGGTTTCAAATATGTATTTCGTTTCAATATTTCACTAAAAATTTCAAATATTGATAACAAACAAATATAATTAATAGCAAAATAAAATTGGCATACGAAATGCGTTGAGGTGTAGCAATACGGGGTGGTACGATTAAATCAGATGAATAATTATTAGAATCTGATTCAGCTGTACCACTGAATTCTTCTTCGTCACCGAAACTGTAAGAAAGGAAGAGAGTATTACCATGCTATGAAAGGAGTTATAAAGAATTGAACTTAAATGATGTAAATGGAAATTCAAAACAAAATCTTTCTACGTATTGGACCAAGTTCTTTCTTAATTGATTTTTTTAGTAATGTTTTCTTCTTCTGACATCATCTCACTTGAATGATGCTTTCAGTAATGCAATCATTTATGAGCATAAATAAACGCTACTTTAAAATACTTAATTTTGACTTGAAGAATGTTTTTATTGTAGTCTCTCTGATAATAAGCCAATTCTTACTTTCAGTGATCCTGGAATATGTACAGATGTGAGTCTCATACATTTCTAAGTGTGAGTTGGATATTAGCTTCACATAGATGCAGCACTAGAGCGAAAAAGGGGTCTTTTTTTATTTGAACTTAGAATTTGACTCCGTGTAATGTATAGAGATTTTATGTAAGTATAACTTGCTATTGGTTATGAACTTCTAGTTTCTTTCTTTTGCAAATAAAGCAATTTCTGCGAAACTCTAGTTTGAAGCTCAATATCTATTTAAATATATGATTTTTCTCATTGTTTTGTTGTTCCAACAACATGGGCGTCTTCTATTAACTTTATTTTTCCCATTGAATGTATGATTTTTTTCATTGTTTTGTTGTTCCAACAACATTGACGTCTTCTATTAACTTTATTTTTCACATTGAATGTATGATTTTTCTCAAGTGGATTTTCGAAAAAAACATGACACTTTATACGAGTTATTTTTATGATTTGAAGTCATATCTTCAACACTCCATACGAAACATTCGGTATTTCAATCAATAATTGCTTGCGAAATTTATTCTTTTCGTTACTTGTTATTTTATTGATTATGAGACAGTCTCGTTCTGAAGAAAAATAAAACACAAGCGTCTTAGATTGAAAGAAATTTCTTATCATACAATTTACTTTTTTCCTTGATCAAATACACGAGATATTGAAAAGCAGATATTTTTCTTTCTAAAGCCTATTCTCATAGAAGCACATGATTAACTTACACAGATGAATCCAATGTTGGCGAAATGGATTGATTATTTGGATTACTGTTCGGAGTATGATTAATATTTTTGCTCTTACTATTACTTGTCGGTTGTGCTTTGCTATTATGAGTATGATGATGAGATGATTCCTCACTTTCAACGTCGTATTCGTTAAAGGTTGTTGTACTACCGTCTTGATTCTAGTGTAAATAAAATAAAATAAAAACAACTTTTCATATTATGCATAAAGAAATGAAGGAAAATTTTTGAACATTGACAAAGAAGAATTAGCAAATACTACTGAATAACCTCTTCGGATATAAGATTCGATACATAAGTTAACGGAGAAAAATCAAAACCATTCTTCGTTTTCTATGAAGAAATTAATCCAGTCTTTTTTATTTATTTTTTGTGTAAAAAATTATTTTCATATGAATCATCGATAAATCTTACCAAACTACGTTGATCAGAATCTTCCACCAATGAATTTTCTCGACTCAGACGCGTTAAATCGGATGCAACATCTTTTAATGACACACCTTGTAATGAACTTATTTGAGCGATACCATGACAAAATTGATCAAAATTAATTAAACCCGTATTTTTTGGATCTAACGCTTTTGTTATTCGAGCAAGTTGCTAAAATAGAATAGACAGACGCATGGTTATATCAGGATTGTAACGTTACAGTGACAGCAAAGAAAAATGAGACAGAAAATAAAGAAGAGAACAAAAAAGGAAAGTAGAAGAATAATCATAGCCTTTGCCTTCGATTCATGTATACTAATACGAGACTACCTACGTACACACACCTGACTCTAGAAAGACCGTCAATTTATATTCCTTTTTTTCACATCAATATTCTGATTTAATAATGAAGAATGTTTTTTTCTTCCGTTTCAATATAAAAAAAAAGAATGACTATAGTTTCACGTTTCTCTAGGAGTATGCTAATGTGAACAGTTGTTCATATTCAAAATTCTAATGTACTCACTTCGGCATCTGAATAATAATTATTAGCTATATCAACAAATCGACGCAATTGAATTTGCCCCTCGTGGTTTTCATCGAAAATTGAAAATACTTCTTTTAAATCGAAGTCCATTGCATGAATTTCTTCCTCTTTTATTATACCGTAATCATAAGTATCAATATTCTAATTAAGCATTGTTTCATCTAAAATTAAGAAAAGAAACTTTTTCTTTATCTCTTAAGTATACGAACAAATATTCACATGACGATTTATCTACGAGTACTGAATAGCTCTAAAGAGCAAAAGACGAGCAATCTGTGCTTTTTCTCTCTCATTGCAACAGGCCAATTATAGGAAAAGTGGAAAAAAAATCCCTAAAAAAAAGAAGAAAAGTTCCGCTGCCTTCAGGTTAAATCAAGAACAACTCGAAATGCATAAAATACGTAGCAGAAAAGAAAATGTGCTACTGACATAGAACTATACCTATTCAAAGGCGAGAAAAGAAAAAAAATATTAGATGAACTATCAATACTTTAAAGTTCAAACGTTAAGGTAGAGATGGAGGGAGGCGGCAGGTAGACAACTGTTGATAACAGCAAAAAAAAACAAAGGGACCTAGTGCCTGAAATACGTTTAATGATTATTGAATTCTAATAAGGATCATTCATTGATGTCTGAAGGCTTAATTCATCGGCAATGACGATAAGCAATGTCATCTAAATTTGTGGCTTGTTGCCATTTATTATTCTAATGAACGATGCAAATAAACAGTTACAGGAAAAAATAAATTTATATAAACTTGTAAACAATGACTTGTAAAGAATAGCTATACTATTGTGGTGACTTGTCTAATTCATTCATTCGATGTGTGATGAATGAGAGAATAGTGCTAAATATATGCATGTGTTGTAGTTCAGACGGCAACAAGAAAATGATTCTCGGTATGGCTGTTATGAGCCAAGAAAAGATTTATGAGTTTTGCTTGTCGACCTGTCTATTATGTTGACGACAGAGAAGTTGATCATAAGTAATTAGAGAAGAGAAAATGTGAGCGTACATGCAAATAGACATTGTCCTATACCCTAATCGATCGTCTAACAAAAATAAGTATACTTCTTTAGTATCAAAGTATAAATTAGTGAAATAATTGAGCAAGCGAAAAAAGGAACAAGAGAAATGTGGATGCTCGATGACACACCATCCTACAAAAGCATATATTGAAAAGTAAAAATTCGATTCGTCTATCATCCAATGACAGGTTGTCTGAGTCATGAATTTTCATGGCATCTCTGTTTTTCTCGACGTCAACAAAAAAAAAAGTAGAAATTGAATACTGTCAAAATTTGCATAGTAATAAATCGTTTGATAGTAGTCATCGTTCTCTTTCTTTCTGTATAAACGCGTGCAAGATGTATATGTATTTAATGTATTTGCCTTTTGATTATGGAAATGTGGGCTATGGTACATGAAAATATTCCTTTTTTCCCCCTCTGATTACCTTTTTCGATTTCAAGAACAACAACGATCTTGAGGGACAAACAAAATTGTCATGATCGTTATATAAATACTCGAATCGTTCTGATTTTCGTTTTCTTTTTAATGAGAGCAAACATATACTTATTTGTCCTTGTCCTGCCAACAGACATATCTACACAATTCGAACAGAGGTCACTATTAAAAGTAACTAATCACCATATATGCAAACATTTGCGATCTACGAAAAGTTGATACGCCTACTCAAATATTCCATGAAAAGTATTTTTTTAATGATGTCATGAGGAAAGAATAATTGCATAACTATAAAAATACAAATATACTTCAGAGATAGACAAATTATGGCAATAATTGTTTCAATAGTAAGTCTAAACTTGGAAAAACAAGGAAGTGATTACTAGAAAAAAAAAGTTTTTTTTTGTTTGAAAAGCAGACACTCATTCGTTTACCTATTGGATATAATTATAGCCAGTGAAAAAAGGTATCATAATTTTAATTGAGGTTTTGCGTTAGAGAAAAATTTTTAAATGGTTTGTAATTAAAATTCAATAATTGAAATCGACAATCGTTATCTGACTCTACCGTTTAGTCAAGGTAATAACTATGCAACTTGTTTTCCTTGACAGAATTTTTCCAATTGATGCATTTCAAAGTAATTGACGTTAGTGTCATACATAAATGTGAATTAACATGTAGTATAAGGTCACGAGCCATTTGTTCTATACCATGATTTTCACATATCACAGCATATGAAACGAAGCGAACCAACATTGTCCGTATACTGTTAAATAACATTAGACTTTGAAAAAGATTTCCTCTTTACTATTCTATGAGGATGATTGTGAAAATAGAATACTGATTAAACGAATTGATCAAGTTTCGATCAATTAGTATTTATCAAATGAGATTGCACGAATTTATTTGAAATATAGAAACCTCACACATGTATGTATTGAATCGAAGTGGTTCAAATTTTTCAAGGAAACTTTCAGTACAAATTTCTGTAAGTAGTCGTTCAATTTTCAGATCATGATATATCATTGAAATCAATAGTCATGAACAAGCTACGGAGTATTTATTTAGAGCTATAATTTTATTTAAATTCATCTAACAGAAAAAAATGAATTAAAGAATCTTATAATTAATTCGTAATAAATCATTTCCTATTCAGAAGTAACGAATAGTGTGTACTACCATACTAATTTAAAATAGTAACATTCGAACAGATTTTATCATAATCGTTCAAGGCAACGGTTCGATTTATTGAATCCACTTGAAAATGGAATATAATATTGAGTATTCTGGACAAATCGATAAACGGCTCTATTGAAAATGTAAACGGATGCAAGTTATTTATGGTAATACGATACACATCCAATTATTCAAAGCAAACTCAACTCATTGCTATTAGCACTCGTTTTCTATGAGTCAATAAAACATGATCTACTATGCAAAGAGCATGTTGCACATTAATATCGTGCTTCAAGTGTGATTGAACTTCAAATATAGCATGAAGTCGGTCTGAGAATGCTACGATTGACTCGTTTGAACAAACCTATTGCGAAATATTTACACGGTTCTATGTACAAATCCAGCTCATCATAAAAATACATCAGGCGTAAGATCAAACTAAAACATACGAATAATCGTAGTCCTAGAGATTTTACACTACATAGTATTAGACCATCGATGCATGATCTTACTGTGATATGTGATTTTCATAACCCAACAGTAATATCTTACAAAGTTGTGAAATCTCTAAAGAATCTTAGTACAGGGCTTCACATTTGATTTATGAGACTAAGACTATTTGTATGGATTTTTTCTCTTTATGAGAGATGATTCAAGGTCAAAAGTGTGATCTTATAAGATTTTACCATTAATTTTAGACATCGTCTTAAATACATTTGTACTATTTAAGATTTTTCTCCTACTATTATCGTTTCAGAATTCATTGAAGACTTGTAATAACTTTAAAGTATGACCCATATGACACGGCTGGACCCATCAGTTTAAACAATAGGCGAGTACCAAAGACTCACTACATTGCTTCCATTCTCCTCAGCAGAAAGGTAAGATAAAAGAGTATTAATGCCTAAAATAGGCTTCAAAAGCCAGTTTTTGATCAAGAGCATCACTCTATTACTGATTTCCTGGATCTGTCACTGGTACAACATTTGATGTCTGATCTGCACCTGTTTTTCATATTGTTCCTTAGGAAAAATACCATAACTTTCTTCTCATACGATGGTTATCTGTAGACAAAATTTACATGAAAATACTTCTATGCTGATCAACGATGATAAATAATTTTTCATATGAAATTGAATCGTTCGTTAAAATGAATTCAAATACGCCAGTTTTAACAGATGAAAGTAAAATAAATGCAAGTTCTTTTCAATCTGTCTGCTAGAATTTTCTAGAGAATAATTTTTTGAAATCTCAACATCAAAACACAAACTATCTGTTCATTTACCGTCACTAATATCGATCTAGATTTCAACATAGAAAGCCTTTGAAAATTTATTTGAATGTGTGGTAATCCTTTTATAAAGTAGAATCTTAAATTCAAATCTTTCACCGTGATATACGGTTAGTAGGAAGATAATATCATTCTTAATTTTGGCAAAAATTTCAAAATTAAAATCATGGTTGACTCACGAAAGCACTGTGTTTTGCTGTCGAGTAGACTTTAGATCTTTTAGGATACAATTTGTGCGATGTTATAAGATTGGTTACAATACTCATACATTCTTCCTAGTGTAGATACTTTCCAGAATGTTTTCAAGAAAGAAAATGATGTCTTTCACACAATCATTATTGTTAATATTCTCAAATGTTTTCTAAACACGTTTGCCTTGTTTAACAGATCCAGTTAAATTTGTGAAGTTCTTGAAATGGTAAACAGATTTAACAGGTACTTTAGATTCTTTGCTCAAAGATTATTTAGAGTTACATATACCCAAGTTTATATACAAATAAAATTAAACGACGACGGAAACAAATTTCACTATTCATCATGATAGCACAAACAGTTTATATATATCTATGCTTGTGATTCAACTAAATAAGCAGATTTAATATTTGTTGATTTTATTGCAATCAGGTTTCACTCATTTATTTTGATGACTATCGTTTTTATTAAAAGATAGTACCAGGAACATAAGCAATTGATTACAATTGTATTATTATAAGAGATCAATTTGAAAAGTTTTACAGTAAACTATTTGATCCTCTAACATCTCATTGTAGACAGAAATTGCTTTCATTGGTCTGTTTCATGATTAGAGACCTTAAAATTATTCAAGTTCTCTATCATTTCAGCAGTCTCTATGCATGATTCATGAAACACTTAACTACTTGATGTAACTGTATCATTGTCGTAGAATGCAAAAATATTGGATATTTTAAGAAAAAGTTAAATGAAATAGAACTTACTTGGTAGAAATTTCAATTATTGAAACAGAAACAAGATTTTAAATTAGCTACTATCCATGGAACTGTTATTGTTTCTAGTGTACTGATCATTTAACTTATCTATCAATGAGATTATGAATCGACCACATCATTCAGATTTGCCGATACATATATATATATATAAATATGTAAAGCGAAGTAAACGATAGGTCTAGGACGACAGCAATCCTTCCTGGGAAGTTTGATGAAAAGAGAAGATCTTTTAGGAATTTTTTATTTACGGATCACAGCTCAGTATAGCAAATAGTAGATATTAATGAACATGAAGCATGCAAAATCAATAGTAACTTCATTTTTTCTCTAATATTAGCATGTATACCTAATCTCTAATTAAAAGTAATATACGCCATCAATACAAAAATAAAAATTCTTTTTGGTTTTGTAAACTTGTGGATATTTGAATTTTTATCAATTGAAACATAAAATTAATGAGAATCAGTAGCTTTGTGAATGATTTTATCTAGTTCATTCAGTGTCATTTATTTATTTAAAAACAAAAAGAAGAAAGGAAGAAAACCAGATAGGACCCAAAACACAGAAACGAAGCAAAAACCAAATTGAAGATCGTTATATTTCTCTTTTTTGTGCTTGTATTAAAAACAATCTGACAAGATAAAAATGGCTAACATTCACATGCACATAAACATAAATTTCCGAATCTTCAAATGAACCAAACATTTAGATTAATTTACTGTATGCAACAAGGAATCTATTTATCGGCGGTATTCGCGATAGAAGACGATAAAGTATATAGGCTGTAACAGCACACATTCCACCAGCTAGAACATCGATGACATAATGATGTCGAGAATAAACCGCAGAAAACCAAACGCATACTGTGAATAAAACGAAACCAATATGGAGCCAAAGTTTTTTACTTAATGAACCATATAAAACAGTTATCAGTGGATAGGCCGCATGTAACGATGGAATAGCAGCAAAAACATTCGCATTTTTCGAATACATTGATGAAAAAATCTTTAATCCTGTTATCTGATCAAAATGAATAAAACCAGCTGGATTACCAGGTACTTTTAAATTGAATTCAAAACCATATAATTCTACATACCATGGTGGTCTAAACATTGTAAAAAATAAAGTAATTATAGAGAAAACAAACAACGATATTGATTGACTTACGCTGCTGGTACGATATAATAAACTATAAAGCCAAGGATATTAGTTAATAGAAATGTAAATGCAAAATCCATATAATCTCGTTTACTTTTATAACGATACAGATAGAGACTATAGGCCACTGGAATAGGAATCCTAAATCGTAAAAGAAAATGTAGAAGAGTAAAAATTCATTTAAGAACAAATTATGTTGCTGGTTCTATTCAATTGGAAACTCTTGGCTCGAAAACAACCATTGATTACATACAACAAAGAACTTTTCTACAATATATGAACATATCAGTTATCAACATTGAGAAATCAGACTTTTCAGCAGTAATATTTGAAACAAAACAAAGTAAGTGTGGTCGTCGTATTCTCTATGATCTTATCTTGAAAATCAAAGCATCATGACATACGTTAGCAAGACTTTTCTTGTGTGATACATTTGACTTTCTAATTACAGACGTAGAAAATGCCGTGACCCTTTGTTTTGTTCTCTGTCAAATGGCATACTGACAAAAATAACTCGATCAAAAAATCTAAAATTCCATGAACTATGAAAATGACTATCTGTGTTCTAGCAAAATACTTGACATTGTTGAAAACAAACGAAGTAGATGCTTCTATGAAAGTGTCATTTCATTGTCAAAGTTGCAAATCTATTGCTTACGGCTGACATGATGAGATGGAATTTTTATGAAAGATTTCGATAAATAATGAAAATTTGATCATATCATCCTTATGAATATAGAAACACAATAACATCCCTATCTCGATCTCAAATATTGCTTAATATTTCCAAAGAAAAGAGCGCGCGGAAAGTAAGTTAGGCAAAATTTTAACATTCATATGTTCGCCATGATAATTTCCTTCATCTTAGCACTATCCATCATCTACTACTATTAATATGAGATACACATATCGAACACGAGAAGTTCTCTAGAATCGATATATTTCTGAATATCATGCTCACGTATTATAAGGTTTTGACAATGAATCCAATGATAACGAGAAGTAGATTGTCGGCTAAAAACTTTCAATAGTGACATGTCATCATAAGAATAACTGCTTGTGAAGAATTAAGATTTGATACTTTTTCTTGTCGTAGAATATACGCTGATGATTGAATAGTGACTTGTTAATTTCATAGTTTCAGTCGATACAAACATCTTTTATGCATCTTTCATAAAACAAGTCAATCAGAAGATTTAAAGTTTCTCTTATTCTCGTATTATTAATTTTTTCTATTCAAAGTTTCAAATAGAAAATCAAAGATAGATTTTTCTTCAACATCGTACAATTATAAAAATCTACGATGAGTATGAAGCCCCTATAAAAAAAGCAACTACGAATATATATTCTTATCATCGTACTCATAGCTCATTCAATTTTTTACACTTCGATTCAAAAACACTTATCTAGTTCATCGTCTTGACATCTGATAAAAAACGAGCTTAGTCTGAATTAGATGCTCTTAGTATCATGGCTTATCAATTCAAGATACATGCGTGTAATCTGGCTGGTGACTTGTAATGTTCTGTCAAACAAATTCTGAGACATGAATAATATGTGTTCTTTGTGCATTAGAAATTACTTTTGAAATATTCAACGAAAAAACAAGTCATCAAAAGAAGCGAAAAATATTTTGCATTTTATTGGGATGCTACAAAAATTGATTCCTTGGTCTTAATTCTAATTAAAAAATTCCCAAAGTACCTATTGTCTTATATTAAAGTGTTGCATACTGACTAGATTTTTCACTCGAAACTTCAATCTGTAGTAATTCTTTTATGGGATACATTGTAAAAAGTTACATAGTATCTTTATTGACTTGAAAAGGATAAGTGAATTACAACCACTCATATCTAGGTAATTTTTCTACGTAAATATGTACATTTCTACGTCAATTTTACATAATCATCTCGTTAAATACGAGCAAAATACCACATTAGAATAACTAATGTGAAGTACATTTTTGTATAAATAACCTGATCTGTTTCATCTCAACGTAAGTTTATGCTCTATTGTGCAGATAGACTTTAAGGCAAAATGAAAAATGAAATCTTTTTAATATCATATATCTCTTACCAATTGAGATAACAGACTCCAGTAAAAACATCTAGTAATGGAATATGATTTTGCTGAAAATATTCATTCAATGTCCATATATGTCCATCTTTAACGATTCCGAAAAATTTCTTTTCTATGAAATAGATATCTTCAATATGAATATTTGATATTGTATAATTTGGTAACAAATGTAATGCATCATATAATAGTAAGTATGTCAAATAAATTAATGCTGCTAATGCAAAACGTCGCGTACGTTCCGATGCGATATAAAATATGAGTAAAATCAAATAAATTAATATATGTACTATTGAAATACCAGCAATAAATATAAACCATAGAAAATAGAGTGTACTTGCTAAAATTATCCAAAAAAAATTTTCCTTTAAAAATATAAGATTTGGATATTTATCATTAGGGTCTGTTGGCAAAACTGGTGTGTGATTGTTGGCGATATTTATAATTGTTGAAGTTTGATTTGTATGATTAGCTTTTTCATTGTTATTTTCATCATTGATTCTATGTATATCAAGTTGATGATAAATAAAATGTTTATTATCTTGTTTGATTATGCCATTAGGATGCTTTTTATATGATGTAAATGTTCTATAACGTGGTCGAAATGGTGATGTTAAAGTTGAGAATAATGTTGATAATGATGACGAGTTATTACCATGAGACGGCATTGTAGAATATTCATCGGGTAACAATATGATTGTATCATCACTAGGAGTCTTTGCTTGAAAACCAAGTTGTGTACCTCAAGGTAAAAGGAAAAAAAATACTACATAGATATCACGAATATTCTTCTTTAACAAAAAACATACAACACATCTTCCTAATGTGTTGTATAACTATAGCTATTATGTCACATCGACTTGTGTTTCAAACGTAATAAATTGAAGTATGGAGAACGAAATGATATGAGTGCATTTCTTTTTCGTTTTCATAAATATGATTAGACGATACAGCTAAGCATGACAATGCAGATTTCATTTCGCTATGACTAATGACTGGTTTTTGAAATAAAATATTGAATAACGTCGAGTCAAAAGTTCATTTTGAAAATTTTTTTCATTAGCCTTTTTGCTTTTGAATATATATTTTATAAATTTTAGGAAAAAAACACAAATTCTGCTTGAGTAAAACAAAAAGAATCTACTGTTGGAGTCGAAAGCATCGTATGAAGTTCTTTCTGTTGAATATAGTATCTATTTAGTACTAAAATAAAGTCACAATGATAAAAAATAATTCTTGGTGTGAACTTTTTTTCTGATAAGTTTATCTGTTCATGTCATTGTTCATGTCATTCTAACAAGAAAAGATAACAAAAAAACACGACAATAAAATAGAACTGAGTAAATAATTTTATGCTTTGTCCATGAGTGAGTTCGATAAGAAAAATAGTACGCATGTCCCGCTCTATTCGTCATGTAAAAACTCTGAATCGTAGAAAAGATATTCATCTCCTCCTCAAAAGTAAGCAGAGTTAAAGTCGAAAACTTGTAACCTTTCGAAGTATAACAAAAGTTACTGTCATCGAAAGCAGTTATCACTATTTGACGAAATGTTTTCGGTTGCTCTGTAACGAAATGAATCGATAGTCATGTTCTACTGATTATATTTTGTCACAAAACGTGACGAATTTCAATTAGTGAATGAGCAGCAGTATATCGACTTCATGCTTACTTTTTTCACATTCTGCCATAGCTAAAAAAAACATGAAAATAATATAGAAAAAAAGTCAACCATTTTTACTATTTAGTTTTTCCTCTACTATTAGTGCAAAGTCGATAGAAACACATACTCGAGGGAATCAATAACGTAATCAAAATTTAAAAAACTCAACATTAATCATACCTAGCTGAGTGAAAAATGTTGACATAGGCACGAAGATTTTCGTCCATTTTCGAGTATACAATGGGTTGTAATAACGCATACTATTCATATATCAAGATGTTTCGTGGTAAATCTGTCGATATCATCTAAAAATGTCAACTAAAGCAAAGACATATTAAACATCATAACTAATTTAGCGTCGATGAATCAATCAATTCCAAAAAAAATGGCACACATAGAAATACACAAAGTAAGCATGTTCCAGAAGAACTAAAAAAATGGCGAGAAGAAGTAGATTAATAGAATACTAAAATAGTAGTTTTCGTGAAAATGATTAACTAGATGAATAATATCTATAAATATACATACGTTCGAATACACTCAACAGCAAAAAAAATTTTTCTTCAGAACTATGAATTCACAAGTAGTAGAAGAAAAAAAAGTATGAAATATGCTTTGTCTTTTTTTTTCTGTATCGACAATAAAACGTCTTATCGAACAAAGAATATAATAATCGATCGACAACCTTTTGTCAAATATGTCGTCAACGTAGTTACTAGCCGATTGTTACTCCTATTCTATGCCTTACACATCTATTTCATTCGGTTCGGTTATCAAAAAAAAAAGAATAATCTCGAGACGTCGTGGCCGTACGTCCGCATTCTTTTTCTTTCATCTACTACACACACTCTGTTTTTCTTTTTCCCCTACAGTCGATTTTTTCTTTCCTTCTTTTTTTTCTATACTTTTTTTGTTTCTTTCTTTCTCTGCGATACTTTTTCTTCTTTCCATAGTGACTCGTTTTCATCCATGCTACCAACGCTCGCTTTCGTACTCACTTTACCAGATCAATAAAAACTTAAAACATAATATCTATTCTTTTCTCTTGACATAAAAACTGATTGATGATACTTAAATTACTGCCTACCAGTGCAGTGGTCATGTATGTTATGAATTTATTCAATTGATTTCTTAGTAGACATGACTAGTTATGATTCATCAGTAAAAATGATTCGTAAGCTATGTACACAATTACAATCGTTTCACTCTCTCCGTTCTATAATTATTACTCTAAACAGTAGATACCTCTTAATCATCAAAAACAAAATCATTTGTCGTGTACAAACACAAATAGTATGCAAAGAAAAAAGAAATAATTAATAAATATTTTTCTTTCTCGTTTTTCTTGGACAATCAAATAGACATTTCAATCGATTATAAAAGAAAATATTGACATTGATCAATGTAAATTTTAATCCTTTTATTTTCTTTTTACATCACAGATATCGAACTGATTTATATTTCAGTGAATAGTGATGCATGCATTGTTTATTTGAAGAATCACACAGAATTTTTAGCTCTGACATTTTCAACTAAAGAAAGAAAACTTGTTGTAATTCCTAAATACAACGTATAAATCTGTTTATATCTATTCTGTTTCTACGGAAGTTGGTCCGTTGGAGATGGAAGGTTACTGTCAACAAAATGAAACAAACTTTCTATTATGTAATAGAGAAATCGGTTCCTTAGAAATATTTCAAAAAAAGAAAAGAAATTCTATTGGTTATGCTTCAAGTGCAATGAATAGAGGACATCATTCCGTTCTGCTTTGACGACAAGAACATGCAAACACATACGTACAGAAAAAAAATGATTTGAGACAACAGTAGTGAAGCGACGAATGATGGCAGCTGTCGTCAACGCCTTTATATATAATCATCTACAATAATGTTGAAACGAATGTTTTTAATGATTGTTCTTGATTATTTCGGTATCTGATATTGGAAAAGACTAATATGTGCAATTCCTTTCAAAACACAGCAAATATTGAAAAAAGAAAAATGAATAGTTAATTAAATTCTTTGACTATGCGGTCAAAAATAAATTAAAACATAATGAACAAATATTTTTCAACTAATTTAAATTTGAAAGGGAAGAAATTCGAAAAAATGAATTCAATGTTTTACCTCTACTTTTCTGTATGTTAGCTATAATAAACTTTGTTTCTTTTTCTTGAGAAGCCATTAGATGAATAAGTTGATACCTACTTGCATTTTTCTATTTCGAGTAAAATATGACGTTATAAATCTTTTCTCCCCGTAAATTGTTTTTCATGAAAGTGTGCTTTATCATACATAGAAGGATTGCTTCGTATAAGATTTTTTTTATTAAAATCTATTCAATTACAATGTACTTAAAAAATATAAAAAAAATGGAAGAACAAGAAAGAAAAAAGTTCATGGCTTTTCGTTTAGAACAAAATTTGATAAACATGAAATATCATTCACTGAAATGTAAGTGGCTGAAATAAGAAGAAAAGACATAATGTGATTTGTATTCTTTCCATTTAAAAGAAAAATTCTATTACCATTCATATCTAAATCATCTGTTTTACGACGGTTTTGTTCTTCTACTTTTGGTCCTTTGACCACTTTAACTCGATTGCCACACAACATTTTCATTTTAACACCGCTTTTATTTAAACATACTTCGATCATGTGTCGATAGGCAAGTCGACGTGCTTCATTAGCATCTAGACTGATGCCAACAGGAAATTGTATGTGACCATCAAGGATAACACGATCGAACCAATATTTTTTACCATCGAACTGTCGGATTTGTTCGCGAGTTGTTACATTCATGGTACTCTGTTGTATCACATTATCAATATCATATGTACTAGATGTCGGTTTCAATTCATTGTTTCGTAACATTTCAGCGAGCTTCGACAATGATACTGTATCTGCAAAGCAGACTCGATTTTCATTTCTAGAAATAATTCTTTGAAACGTTTGTAATTTTTATGTCAGTGGAAAATCTCTTACAATTCATGCTCAGATGTATCTGATAAAATATCAATCCATTTTGCTGTTTCCATGAAATCATTCGGTTCAATTGGAGTCCTTTCAACCTTGAAATCAAAATAATTGAATGCAATGGAACAGTATGAAATATAAAGTAGATTGAATTTTGTTCATGAATATCTGAATAACAAATATCTCTGTTGTTTTTACTCACATTTTCAGTTGCATGATTAGAAGATAAGAGCTCTTCTGTTTGACGTTTCTCTTTTTGAGGTGTAAATAGTTTCCCTGGCTCACCGAATCGGGAGTCAAGATCTAGAATTGACAACAATTTAATCGATTGACAAGTTTTTACTTTGATGAATACTTGATAATGTTCGACCAAGAAGACCTGTGAATGGTGTTTCATGTTTGTATGATGAAGCAGAAGGTGTACTAGGTGTATAAATACGCTTGGACTCCATATTCGTAGTATTTGATTCTACAAAGAAATGTCTTTAAAATTGATGAGAATACTCAATACGCACGAGTTAGACTGCGTGTTCGATGTCGTCGTCGGAAATTAACGGATGAAATTTGTAGAGGAGTTTTTAACTTATTTTCATCTACGAAGTGAAAAACAATTGCATGCTTGTAGTTCATTGGAAAATATGCATGTGTTTAATTACGTTGATCCTCTAGAAAAGTAGCATCATCATAAGCCATATCGCAAATAATTTGTGTTTGTTGCATCCAATAATTAAGACGACGCATAACAAAGTCACGGACCTCCTTATTACGGTGAGATACTGCCCAATTCACTCTTTCAAATGGATACTTCGAATCTTGAACTAAATAAAGATCATAAAGATCAATAATTGCACCAGTCGTACGGCGTAGATCATTCAAACGACAATCCTTGTTAGAAAAAAAGAAACATAACATCTTTTATTGCTGATTCGTCTCGTTTGCTTTTCTTCTAATTACTTGTTCACCACAAAATATTGCACGAGCGTTTATATCAGTTCTTTTAATATCAAGTACTGTTTGTAATGCGACTGTCTGAAAGTCAAAAAAATATATGCGCATGTGAATTGGATAAAGAAAATATTTCATGGTAAAAACAATAACAAACCGGTTTGAATCGTTCATTCAAAATCGATGAAAAACCGGATGATGATGATCTACTGGATATCTTTGATATAGAACTCATTTAAATGTACAGATTTAGGCTTAACAATAATCACGGATAGTACGGTTCTATCTGACGATTAAATCGACGAATGTGTATAAACTCTTTACTTTTCTTTTCTGTTCGCGTATCTAATCACATGGATTCTTTCAGTAAACATAGAAAATAGATTTATCACCATGAACAATGAAACTATGAAACACGATATACAATCATTGGTTCATATTGGTTGAAAAGACGTTTTTCTTTCTTTTACATAAATACATTCAAACAAAAACCATCATTTGATGTCACTCTTATAGAAAAGCATTTCTTAATGCAATTTTTTCTCTTCAATAAAAGATAGATCCATTAGACTGTCAATCATTCAAATAAAACAATGATCCATAAAAGAAACTAATCTAAAATATTGCCGATAATCGAAGAAAATAAAAACATACACACTAGATATAATAGTTTCACTCTGATGTTTTTCCTATATGCAATTTAATAATTATATCATATTCATTAGAATAGCATCTTCTTTCAAAGCACAAATTAGTATTGTATGTTCTTTTCATATCGTACGACTGTTGTGCGTCAGTTCCTTCGACACTATTGAAATAATCAAATAAGAAATGCAGCATTAACATGATGTTCATTCTATTCTTTGGCAAGCATTACGAACTACAAGTATTTTGTTTTAGGCTATAATTAGAAATAGTTCTATTAAAGATCTCTCGCCATAAATTATTGCAGAAATAAAAATCATTTTGGCAATTTGCGAGAAGATAATATGGAATGATTTTTGTTTTCTAGCAAGCATATATTTTTATATTGAATCAAATAGAATATTGAATTTGAGAATAATAATTTGATCTTTAGAAATTATGTGACATCTGAAATTTTCTTGTCTTTTATAATTATGGATTCCATGAATACTACGAAAGTTGTATTCTATATTCTACTCATACGCATGTAAAAAAGGAAGAGTATTGCGTACGATATTTTTCTTTATATGAATCTCTATAGACTTAATTAATATGTATTGCAGACTGATTAATATGAATGTAAATAATTCCAGAAGTTAGAAGAACAATACTAAAAGACTTTTTAAAACAATGAAGAATACGTTAGAGCTACACAGGAGTTTAAAAAAAGAAAACCAATAAATCATTATTGATCGTGGTTTGAAATTGAGTTATCATACATAGTGTTGATAACAAACGATAACTATCATGTAAATATGCCATGGAAGATAGAAAATTTAATAGCAATGCTCTTGCACATGTATATATATATATATATCAGTGCTTTAAAGTAAGATCAAACATAACATATCTTGGCAAGATCCCTAACATAATCCATAAAAAAAAAAACAATCGTGAAACATTTGAATCTTTGTCATTTCTCGAAAGATTTCAATCGTTATATGTCAACAGAGTGTTTCATAAAATTGTTATCACGCTGTGTTGATTGACTTTTTAAATCAATCTTAATAAATTATGCAATGCAACTTATTTCTAGGTTTTCGTGCTTACTTCACATGGCTTGAATATAAACTGTTAGAAAAATTTTCGTGACGACTAATATTTTACGAGTTCACAGTTAGATGTGTTCCATAAAAACTTAAATTAATCCTTATCAATGAATATTTCAAGATATTTACAAGAATAAATGAAATTTAGAATAGCGAATATTCTATGCATAGATTGTTATGTACACGTGCAGAAACGAGCTCAATATTTTATGATACCTCAGATGATATACCTATATATATTCAATGAATCTATCTTAGTAATACTTTTTTGCTCTATGCAACAAAAACTATACAAATCTCTGTCACATAAAAAATCTTCATATCGAAAGAATTCTAAGATACTATTATCTTTCTCCTTTATCAGTTGTCATAGAAGCGTACTGTTCATTGAGGTGAAATGAACTTCTTATTTTCCATGGATGTGATTTGTTGTTCATCAATTATTCATACGTAACATTAAAATAAAAATTGTGTCTATCGAGGTATTGCTATGATTATTAAGAGGTTTCTGAGTACTGACATATATGGGTGGTTAAATCATGACCCTTTTCTTTCATTGATGATATTGATAATTATGAAAGATATGAATACGAAATATTGTGCCATTAAATGATCGTTACAATTTCATACATCATCAAACATAGAATATACGATCGATAATCATCAAAGCGACGAAGTATACATTTTTTCCAATATCGAAAGAAAAATAAGCGTTTTGCTACTAAAAAATTTGATTGGATGTAGGACTGAGTGATCGATCATATTCAATCGTCAATATTTTCCTAGTCCTATCATTAGATTTTATTGGCTTGTTTTGTAACACTTTGAATTATTCGAGCTTCTTTTTTCTATTCTTCTCGAATACTAATGAACGAGCGAAAAGTTAACCATTATTTGTTTACCATATCAACAAGTTGTTTTTGTCAGTTATAAATTGAATTAATCATAGAAAACAATAGCTTTTAGACGATCAGTAGTTCTTATGTGTTTTTTTTCTGAAAGCAAGTATAATGCGCTGTTTGCATACGGTTGGGGCTTATTCATCACTTTGAATTAGATCATTTGAGACATCAATAAGCGAAGCAAAGAAATATCTGAATTGACAAAGAAAGAATGAAGCGTTTAATTAACAACAAAAGTTTATTCACCACACCGTGAAAACAACGTCTGTCTATTATGTTTTACACAAAATAAACTTTCAGCATTTCTTTTACGTAATACGTGTGATTTGACTTGCTTGTCGTAGCTTCTCTGATAGGGTCTACAAGTGCGTGTTGGCACATTCCTAGTATTGAGAAAGAATAACACATGTAATTTACAAGAATGAAAGTAGGCTTTATATTTCTCTCTCTCCGTAACGTAGACGTGTTTTCAAGTAATCAATAGTTTTCTTCCTGAAAGTCATTGGAATGTAGGTTATTGAAATCTGAAATTTTCCATATGAGAGTTCAGATTAAAGAGAATGTTGTACAGCTTAAAAAATAGTCATATACGTCTGTGCCAACCCTTTTTTTAATAGAACTATAATCAATCGGTTTTCCTTGAGAACAATATATCAAAATTACGAATAAAATCGTACAACAAATATGTGTCTTTAAATTTATTCAACAATATTCAGCACTCAGCTCAATTCCAGATGAAACTTTCAATAGTCGACGAACTTTTCTTTTTAACATCGATTTTATGGTGAAGCTATCTGAAAGAGTGTAAAATAACGGATCATATTGTTTTACTACCACCTGTAGTTCTGTAAAAGTGCAAACTATCGCACGAAACGATATTTATTGACAGACTGCTTGACCGACAATAATGTCACAATTTGAAATAGTCTTATCTCTGTTTGAGAATATCATACAAAAATTTCAAATTTCTTCATATTCTATTACGTTCACGTTTTATGTCTCAAATTCAATTGCCATGTTCGAAAAAGCATTGTGCATGATTTGTTTTAGAAATCTGAATATAAAAAATTTTCGTTGCATATGAAAACAATTAGCTGAATTTGTGTTAAGAGATGGGTATAAATTAGAAACATAGCTAGTTGTTGTCAAACATTGTTCTAATACGTCACAAGAGAGCATATTTATCATTTAATAAAATTTTGCTCTGCGTATAAAGATCGTCGGAGATTTCTCGTCGCAACATTTAGAATTAGCATGTTTTACAACTTGACATGAAGTAAATTTTAATAAAATAAAAAAATCTTCTGTCACCTTTTCTAGAATATATAGTTCAAAATATGTAATTGATTCAAGATTGTCGTTTGTTTTCAACATATAGTCAATCGATAATAAAACACAAGCCACACGTCTTGACTGCGTAATTTGGTTTCTTCGTGTCATCGATTCAGTTGTTTTCGTGATATTTTCTTGATAGAATGCATTTCTATTTGATACGATGTCCTAGTCGATACCGCTTATCAAACATTTTTTAGGGCGAGGTCATGTTTTTTTTGCAATGCTTTATTCTTCATTATAAAGTTGGTAGGAAGTAAGTTCGTTTCACTAGTTCTCAAAGTCAGTTTCAGCAAATTTTCTTACTTTCGATATTTGTAAATATTCTATCCATATTGAAATGGTCGCATTTATTTTCGACAATCGTAATTGATCATATGTGACCTTATTTTTTGAAATCAAAATAAGAATATATCATTCTTCTTTGATAAACGACGACAGATGAATAGATACACAGCCAAACTATAGATTATAGTTACTTCAATGTTTCATGTTTTACATTCAAGAAACTATGTTAAACATTCCGTGTTCGACATTCATGCGAAGAATCTTGTTTTCTTTATTGGCTTAAAACTTTAATAAACTTTAGCTTTGAAAACAACAAGATCAATCCTGATTCTTCTAGATTGAAGCATATTTTTATTTAATGATACATAAAATATAACATTGATTTAGCCAGATTTCTTGACGATTTGTACGACATCTTCATCGAGACTAAATTTGTAAGAGAAACTCCTTTTTCTGTCAACCAAATGAAAAATAATGTCTAACACTTACAGAACATGTTCTTTACCAACTTTTTGCGGAAGATGTTTAACAGAAGCACCCTTGAAAAAAAAGTAGCATAAATATTAATAAAGTAAAAAGTTCAAACACTAGAGTTAATTTTTTACCCAAACAAGTGCATATTTAAAATCTAGTAAAATAGCTCGATGAATTTTATTACAAAAATCTTCAACTGAACTTCTTCCTTGTGTCAGTACAACAGGTGCCGAATAATCTGGTAATTGACCTTTGGGTTTAGTATAAATTCTGACGAGTTTTAAATACGTCCACATTTTTTCAAGTAAATCATCAAAATTCCATTTATGATGAGCCGATATAGGTACACAATGAGGCACTTTATAAATAATATCTAATTCTTCAACTGATATTTGATCGATTTTATTTAAAACATATATAGCTGGAACATAAACACGATTGCCTTCAATTAAATCAATAATATCATCTTCAGTTGCATCACATCGTAAAATAATATCCTAATAACGAAAACGTAGACAAAACTAGACATTAATCAAATATATATTCTTATGCATCAGTGCATAGTAAAACGTTTGAACGAGTTTTTTCAATGATCAAAAAGTTGAAAAAAGTCAAATGATTCCCCGAGCGATGAGTCGGAAATTTTTATTGATCTAATACACTGTAGATCTTTTTTTTCCTACTAAGCATATGCAATTCATTCATTCTTTGTCTTTTTTCTAATCAAAACATTGTATTTTGTTATTAGGCTTCGCCAGTCATTAAGGTTCATCGTGAAAGACGTCTAGAAGGAAACATTCACATTGTCTTGAACTTGTTCGTTGCTTTCTATGCTTTATATCAATCATCAAAAACAACTCTTTGCAATGAGGCTTTTCTATTGAATCAATTGCTTCCCTTTGTATGTAGCTAGTTAATACTTCATGATTGGAAACCTATTGTAGCATAGTGTTCGTATAATCCGTTTGCAGAATTAAAGTATGAAACCTAATGTCACTGTTTGTACTAATCACAGAAGGATTCTTTCACTTCTATCTATCTTGACAATTAACTTGAAAAAGACTAAGCATTGTTTTGTAATATTCTGGGCTTCCTTCACAGTCTTAGTCCATCTAACTTTCTCTCTGCTCGATTGAGAAATGGAATAAATATTTTTTCTTGTTGTCTCGCACATATCTATTTGACGACACATGCTCCTTCACTATATTGCTACTAATCCCTTCGATAATTTTTAGGACAACGTCTCATTTAGTTGACGCAAAAAATTCAAGAATACTAATGCCATTTCTAATGTCACCTATTACGAAAATCCTTTCTTTTCTTCTATGATTTATTCGAAAGCTGTGCCTATGATAATACATAGATTAGGTTAAGTCTAACAAAAGGTACAATTACAGAAGAGAGAAACACAGATGAAAAAATCAACTAATAACTAATGAATTAAGAGAGAGGGACGCAATGCAACGATTTTTGGATCATCTGCACTTACAAGTAGATTGTAATTTGGTTATCATAGATTATGTAATCAAACTATAATATGAATTTCAATGTAGGGCGCATCGAAAAAATCTACCAAAGTTCATAAAGATATTTTATTAGAAAAAATATAACTGGAATTTGCGACTTCAATATAAGTAAAGAAGAGTGCCGTAGAATGTTGAATATATACTAAGTATTTACGTGCAAAAAATGTTGGATTTCCTTAATAGAAAATACGCTCCCCTCGAGTTTTGAAAGTGAGTCATAAAATAAAACTTAGTCAAGTTTCATATTACAATCATTCATATGTATTTAGTGATGACGTTAATGAGTGTTCTTTTACTCTTTCGATCATAATCAACACGAAAAAAATATCATTGCATACTTCAATTTTTTTAAAATACAGCTCTAGTGAAGTATTTGAATATTAATACACGCTGAATCATTCACTTCACAACTAAACTTGGACCCCAGGAATGTTCCGAATGAATGTAATGGTATTACGTTATGTATAATCCAAAAAATAAAATTCATGATGCGTCTAAAGTGTTATGAAATCTTTAAGTTTTGTTATAGTTCTTCATTTTTCCTCTGTTTTTCCATTTTTATCGTACAAATCTATCTAAAAACTACTCGCTTAAACAATTGAATATGTTTCAATCACTTACAGCATTATGTATTTTGTATTCTCCAAGTATAGCTTTGACTGTTTCAAGATCAAGTGCTGTCTGTGGTACTAAGGCTTGATAATTTAGCCCACCTTTATCTTTTCGTTTGAAATATATATTTGGTGGTTCTTTATTTAATCTTATGCCAAAACCTTCAAGTTCATATTCAATCAAACGTTTATGACCCAATGGTTTAAGTACATCAAGTACAATAAATATCAGATTGCAAGTTCGAGCAACTAAAACGAAACAAACAAATCGACTGTTTTTTTTTGAAATTCAATATTTCACGCGAAATATTTCTATTGAATAAAATATACCTGCAATAACTTGTTTACCGCGACCTTTACCATCTTTAGCTCCTTCGATAATACCTGGTAAATCTAATAATTGAATTTTCGCACCTTTATATCGAATAACACCGGGTACGGTTGTCAGTGTCGTGAATTCGTAAGCGGCTACCTCACTATAAACACCAGCTAAGTTGGTTAATAGTGTACTCTAGATATAATCATGATCTTTCGTTTTTTGTTTTTTCTCAAGCATGACAATATTAGAAAACGTACTTTTCCGACTGATGGAAAACCAACGAAACCAATACGAGCATCACCAGTTTTGGCTACATCAAAACCTTCACCTTTCCCACCACCACCACTGCCTTTCGGATCGATTAATTCACGTCGTAATTTAGCTAGTTGAGCTTTAAGTAAACCTAAATGACGTGCTGTTGCTTTATTTTTTTGAGTTTTCTCCATCTCAGCCTCAATATCGGCTATACGTTCAAGAACACCCATGATTTGATTTTATTTGACTGTTAAATCTGAAAAAAGTTTTAGACATTTCATTATCTCATGATTATTTTTATCTTGAATCTTTTCACAATTTTCAATTTCAATATACTCCCACTCCAATATTATTTTGCATCAATCTAATTCTATGTGGAAAGAAACCACCCACTCAATAGCCCAGATGTGAAGATATTCTCATACAATATTTGAAAACGTATTGTCGAATATTTTCAAGTCGCAAATATCACGTGTCTAATAATTATGAATAATTTTTATATTCTGTTGAAAAACATGAAAACTAGATAAAAGAATAAAATAATGACATCTGTATTTTGGGGAAAAAAATTAACGTGTCGAGATAATTAATTGTTTGCTTTTCATAGTTGAATACACGATGTCGACATTTCTTTTCTTAATCAAACAATAGATGAAAAACATTACAACATTTCCATTACTGTTCATTCTAGAATATTCTATAATTGCATCATAGGATAGAAATTTATGAATAATCTTTTCTTGTATCGAAATAAATAAAATCAAGAACAACGGTTTCTTTTTTTCAATACATGATTTCGATTAAAATTGCGTATGATATTTGTCGTGTTTCAGTTTCTTTTATAAAGAATAATAAAATCATTAGAGGAACACGAATACATGCGTCTAGTAGGTTTTAACACACAGGAAAACACACGATTATTTTGTTCGTTCTTTTTCTTGTGTATATGCCACGTACATGTTGCTTCATGCGGAGGAATAATAACAGAAAGAGTGAGTAAAGTACATTTGAAATGACTCACTGATTATTACTTAAGATAAAAGGGCAATTTTCTTAGCCGTTTTGCCATATTATCTTCGAATAAACAACGAAGAATGTTGATAGAAAGAGCAACCAACGCAGAAACACAGGTTCAACTTATACCATACTCAGGGACCGTTAATCCAGAACATATGAATCAAATGAATTGCATTCCATTAGTGACAACAAACGATGATTCAGACCAAGAAGCCAATCATCTACAAAACTTATTCGTTGATGATTTTCTTCGAAAATCGAAAGATTTCCATGATAATGAACAAATGAATTCATTACCAGTCGAAATTCGTCTTGGTACTGTTTATACATATCAAAATCATCGGCAACAAAATCAATATCCCAATAGTCTTTGCTATCGACGCATTAGTGCAGAATCATTGCGAAACGAAGAACGTCGACAACGAAAAGACAAAGACTTTTTAATAACATTTAACAAGAATAAAGGTATAAATGATATACAAATGCTTGATTATGAATTAACTTGTGCCGGTTTTCGTTCAACCAATGATTCACAACCAACATATCGATTATATTTACGTTATCAAACAAGACGACTAATACTTGAATTAAAACGAAATGCTAATGATACAAGATTCTTTTCTGTTAAACGTTTATTAAAATACTCAACAAAATATACACATATTGATGTTGTGAAATCAAAAGATAACTCAAATTATCCGGAAACGTTCGATGACATATATGATATTCGAACATCGATCGGTAAAGCCGATGAAGAAGAATTACATGTCAATGATGAATATTGTAATTTCATTCAAATAAAAGATCTTAATCAGTGTGTCTTTGAAACGAAATCAAATACTGGTGAATACATCTATCAATTTAGTCGTAGTCTTCTACCATATTTTGACTTTTTTCAAATTAAAGAAACAATTAATTATGATTACTCGTGTGTTGATAGTCGATTTTTTGGTGTTCGGGTTTTAGTCGAACATCAAATTGGTTATGATCTATGTTCAAGTTCAAAAACAACAACACCATGTCTACAGACAAATAATGTCATTATGGCAAAATTACTTTCATTTAACTTTACAGAAGAAGAAGAAGCTAGACGCATTTGGACGATCGGTACTTGGCTCTCAGATTTAGCGACACACTGCACCAACCGTGCTTTACCAGCCAACAAAATATTTTGTCGTCGGCCTGGTCCAGTAACATCTTATCGACATGCAGTCAGATAAATTCGACTCTTTTTTTTAACTCTCAGATTTTTTCTTGCCCTAGTTTTATCTGTTCCTTTAAAAAAAATTAGAAAACAAACTAAAAAGCAATAAAAAGAAATACAAGACTCAGTTAAAACAAGATTTACTAATTTCCATCTTCTCATTTCTTAAAAAACAAAAGTCAATTAACTCTAAATGAAACATGATAGGAAAAATGATTTCTTCAAGGTTTTTATTATTATTATTATTTTATTTGTGTAACGCACAGTTCATCACACGTTTCTCTGGACGAAAGCAATAACAACAATGAGCAGACATCGAATCAAATCAGTAAATAGTAATCACAATGTACAAATGTGCGTCGTTCGATTTCGTCTCTGTACGAAGGATGAATTAAATTAAAGAAAATTCACTGTTATGTACTGTTTTGGAATGCCCTTGAAATGAGAGAAACAAAAATGAAGAAGAAGAAGAAGAAGAAGAAGAAGAAGAAGAAGAAGAAGCAAACAGTAAAAAGATAAGCAAAAAGCACACACACACAATAATTTAAATAGTAAAAGTAGAAAAAACAGGAAACATAAGACACTGACAAAATGATTTTTTAATCAATTAAGTTCGTCAAAAAAAAAGAATCACTTTCTTTTGTTTTCTGTATTCTCAAACAAGGTATCTTTAATATCAATTAACAATTTACAAACGATCAATAAGATTATGTTTTTCCTGCATAGACATTTGACTACTTCGTCTTAACTGACGTCTATTAGCGCCTTCTGCTTTGATTATTTTCTTGTAATCAGCTACCGACATTTCTAGAAGAGAAAAGCAGTATGTACATGCATATGTATATCAATTATCATTTTATATACAAAAACAAACTAAATAAAGTAGTTCTTACCAAATACTTCGGCTAAAGCATCACCACCGACTGCTTGAGGCCCATTTCCTTCAAAATATTCAGCATGAAAGTTTTCTTTGAAAGCAAAAATGAATATTTTTTTGCATACTATTATCGGCATCGAAATATTTTTCTTTCCAGTAACCTATTCGATATACACAGTTCAATGACCATTCATATTTATCTCTATTTGGAACAATGATTCTAAAGATGAACTAATCGAAAGTTCAGTTTTGCTCAGGACAAGATTTTAGCTTGCATATTTTCCAGTGAGATATATCCATAAAACAGATTATCGATCAGATTAACCATGAAATATCTTCACGTACTTACATCTTTTCGAAATTATATATTTTTGAAAAACGTTGTTCTTATTGGTATTTCTTGCCAGTTTTATTTTTTACTTAAAAATAAAGATGGTAGACTTATTTAATTTATTTTTTTTTGATACAGTATTCTATTCATATGAAATGAAGCGTATAGTAGTCATCGTGATGATTCATAGTGGTATTCGATGTAATTTACTATCTATTCATAATGAATAGCAACTTATCATTCGTTACGTTCGTTTGTATGAAAAATATTTCATCTGAGATACGTATAGACACAAGTTTATTTGGGACGTGTCATTAGCTAAGAAAGTCAACCTATAAAAAACAAATTACTGTGAAAGCATTCAAAAGCCTGACAACATTCTCTTGTTATTCTGATGACTATTATTATTTTCGATACAACAATGCAATGCGTATATTAACAGATCTTCTTTTGTACTCGAGGAGTGAAGAAAAGTGGTGTCGTTTTGAAAATTTTATTATCCTATCAATATGGACGATTAAAACAGTATAGACTAGTAGAACTATGTAACAAATTATTTGAGTCACATAAATTAGATCATAGTTTAAATTTAACAAGTTGTTTTGCTAGTTTTCAAACATAATTATTCATCTTCGATGTTTTGACAACAACAGAAAAAAATTACTTTTGATGATGCACTGTAGGGTTTCGTACGGTTATCGGATTAATTCTTTCAAAGCAAATACAACTTTGAAAGAGAGCTATTGTAATGAGACTAATCTAGTCTTTCATGCGTATGCTAAATATTCCTAAACAAACACAATCGAATTTCTCATTTTTCTAAATATCGTTTGAAACTCTTCAAACGAGTAAAGCAAATATTAAATTTTGATTGGATACTATTTTGTAGAGAACACTGCGAAGACTATACCTTATGCAAACAATGACTAGATTAAGGAATCAATTTTCAGAAATACGACAATACTTTTTGAAATATCCCCGGGAGACACTAATCTTCAAAGCTCTGCAAAAATGCCTTTAAGTCTTGATTATTCATTCTTGAAAGTTACAAGCTATTATGTTATATATCGAGTGAATCACTCGAAAAAGAAAGAATTCAAATGATTTGACTTCTGGCGCCGACAATAGGTATGCATATTCATTCAAGTTTATTAGTTACTTTTATCTTTGCTTTTCGTCGAACCAATTGCTTGAGAATAACCATCATTGTCATCGGAACTTAAATAAGGTTGATTAGATGCTCTAGGTGCAGCTGGTGACTCAACATTCTAAAAGATGTAAATATTTTCGAAGAATATTGTGTGAATTATTTCAAAATGTTACAAAATCAAACAAAATCAAATTAGGAATAATAAAACGATTCTGTCTAGGTTATTTTAGCCAAAGATTTTGATTATTTCGTATCATTTGATATGTTCGTTAGACAATGCTTAGTCTATTTGGACTACTATTGTTTTTGTATTTAGTATAGTTCTTTTAATTTGTATGTGTGTGTGTGTGTGTGTGTGTGAAAATATAAAAATACATGTGCAACCCTGTGTGTTCGATATCAGAATGTGAAGAGCAATCGAAGTAGAGCGAAAATAAAACAAATGGATCATAAAATATAATTTGTTCGTTCTTACTTTAGTTGGTGTGACTTTTGGACGATTGGAACCGTTGCTGAGCGTTGGTAAATTATTGACATTGCCAGTGATTTGATTAGGTGAATAAGGTGAATATCCTTTACTATCTAATAATTAAGCATTTATGAATTATGAATATGTCTATATTCAGTCTGAACGTCGAACCTTCTACATCTTGAATTTCTGATTCACATTTTAGAACATTCGAATCCGAACTTGTAACTATAATCGATTGAGTTGTATAATATTCATCCGCGTCAGGATCCAGTACTAGTAAAATAACTTCGTCAGGATATTTTTTGCCATTTCTTGTGACTCCCTCTTTGATTCTTTGGACGACTTGTCGGTGATTTTCAAGTCCAATTGGTGCATGATTCACCTCGATAATACGGTCATTTTCTCGTAAACCAGCTGAATCAGCTGGTGAATTTGGGTCAACTTTACCAATGTATTGACCTGGCTTCGTTTTTTCCGAATGTAAATTAAATCCGTAACCATTAAAATTAGCCCATCGATGAAGATGACATAACCGTGGTTGTGGTACACTTAGGTCTAACTCTTTACTTGACATCGAAAATTTCGCAAGATAAAAAATAAATAGATAAAAATCTAAAAGAGTAAAATTAGTACATTACACATAAATATAGAATTAATCGCGATTTAAAAATATATGAATGTATGTTTGAAAGTGATCGTCAAAAAGCGAATAAAAAATGAAGAGAAACAAAGAAATGAATGCTTCTCTTTGTAATATATATCATCAAGCATGAAAAATGATCTGTTTCGCCTCATTTTTTTCTCGCTCAATATAATTTAATTTGTCTGTTTCTACAACGAACGAGACGGCACATGTTTAGTCATATCATGTATACTCGATTTATTCACATATAAATGGTCAATGAACTCTTTCTTATTATTTCTTTTTGTTGTTTTTCTTCATTCTATTACGAAACAAAAGAAAAGTTGAAAAGAATAAGTACTTCTCGTTTATAAAAAGCAACCGACTGACTACGATCACGAATGTCTTTTGTGAGCGATTAACAATGCAAATATGTTCAGTCGTCTATGTTGATGTTGGCACCTCCTCTTTCCTTTCTTTCTTCTTCTCCTCCTACTTCTCTTGATCATTGGACATACTTTCATTGAAACAATATCGCTAGAACGAAAGCTGTCTGTCTCGTTCAAATACTCCCTTGTGAATAGATAGGTGACCGAGCCGAGAAACGAAAAAAGAAGAAGAATAAGCATAACTATTACTTTTGAGACATGAACAACATACCTACTCGAATCGCCGTTGTATCATCATCCCATCATCTATCTTTCTTTCTTCATTCATTCAAACTGACCATGCATGAGAATATAACAAAAGGATCACAGCGAAGAGGAAAGACACTAATCGAAAGCAGGTTGTTTTCGTATGGGCAATAACGCGCTTATATGTTATTTTTAAACTAAGAAAAAAAAAACATGAAAAATGTATTACCCGTTTCTTCTCTCTACTCAGACACAGGCTGAATAAAGAATGAAAGAAAGGACAATGACGACGCGACAAACAGAAATAACAACATACTCACTTCTTTCACAACAACTACTGAAAAACACTCTTAGGTGAAAAAAAATAAAAAGAAAGCAAATTATTATCAGTCTTTCTTGTTGTTAATAACACGAAAAAAGAAATACATTGCAAGACGTCTTTTAACATTTGAAGTAGTATATTGTTGTTCGTCGGCTTTTTGTTTCGTAATGTTCATCCTGGCAAGAAGAATAGAAAATAACAACACTACACACACACACACACAGACACACGCACATAAAGCGGACAAACAAATATGAAGTCTTGAAATTTGTTCTTATTTCTTTCCACGTAAAAATTTACCATATGTAGATTTTGATTCGAATAGACTACGTATGGTTATAACTTGTATAACTGATACAATAACCATAAGGCATAAGTGAATAACAGACCAAAAATTAACACGTTCGAAATTGTTTTCTACTATAATACGATCATGTACTTCATAATTATTAAATGCTTTTTGATAACGTTGAGCGGATTCCATATTATCCCAAATACGTTGAAAAGTATCCTAAATCAAAATGCATTTTTTTAATTTCTTCGTATTTCGAATTTTACATCGCACAAACGTGGATCTTCTGACGCATTTATTAAAGCAAAAAACAAAACTTCATATGAATCCTTCTAAATTTTAAATTGTGACATTAATTTGAAAAGGTTGACTGCTATGCATTTTAAAAATTTCAAAGTATAAAAAGCGATTCTATTAGAATAAATGTTTTCACATTCGACCATGAATTTCAGTTAGAAACTGAATGAATAATTCTTTTTATAAGTTGAATGAACGTTTTTTGAACAGTTCGATTCTTTGCTCAATATACGATCGATTACGATCAATGAACATGTGAATATGAATGATATCTATTTGTACTACTCTCGCTCTGGTTCATTGATCATATTGGTTGATCAAGATTTAAAAAATGCGGTATACGAAATTACAATTCTTGAAAGAGTCTTGATCTTGAGATGATCATTTAATAATGTCCGATTATCAGTACGATAAATGTTGACCAAGGATTAATTTCATGTCTAGTCGAGAAAAATTAGTTTTGAGAAATAATTTGGATACTTCTCTTAAAATTCTAACGAACACTTGTGGTCCTCATTTTGTATTTTTTTACAAATCAAAAAGAATAATCGACGATTCAAGCGGCATTTGACTTATGTCCTGAACATAAGAGGCAATATTTCATAGTAGGTCTTTCTCATTTCAATGATTTTCGTTTTCTGTTTTGTTAATAGATTTCATAGTTTTCGAATAAAAATCTTCAGAAGAATTTTGATTCGTATTTACATTTGAATGAGCTGGGCGCCTAGTTTGAAAATTGTCTTTCTACGATATAAAATGTTCAAAAACTAGTCCGCTGCTACATATAGATCGATTCATAGACAGCGTCTAGGTATTAAAGCAACTTTGTTCGACGCTCAAACATAGAAGTTTATCGAAAACCTGATCTGTAGTGATCTATGACTGTTTAGCATTTTATTCAGTGTCAATGCAGCCTTAGCAATTTCTAGACTTTGATTGAAGTACAACGAAATATCTATGAGTGAATCTACATTTCAATCAATAGTATCTGATCCATTTGAAGACACTGATCTAGTCAAAGTTACTCCGGTAATAACTCATCAATCATGAGTACCTTGTTGAATCCCAACAGGTATCACAGCCATTATATGGTAAATGATCGAACAGTATTCACAGATTATAGAAATCTGCAGTTTACATTTTGTACGATGAAAAGGAAACTTTCGCTTCCGTCGAAATTCGATTTTGTTACGATCGATTTTCGGTGAGAGCTTTCAACAAAAAACGATTTTCAGAAACAACTTAATTTTCTGTCGAGACAATTAAAAGGAATCAATACATTGAAAAATCTTCTATGTCAATCATATCAAAGTAAAGTATACAAGCGTATTCTTTTTCAGTTTCATGATTTCTCCTATCGTGGGCGATGATAGAATTCGATCGAATTCCATTAACTCAACAATTCTTACATAATCTTTGAGATGGTGAATAAGTTAATATTTTGAAATCATCGAAATAAAGATATTACACCCGCTCAAATTTGACAAAAACTGTCATCGTCGTACTGTATGTGGCAAAGCACGCTTAGCCATCTATATTGTTCCTGATAATTATAGAGTCAGATACTAGAATGAATGTCTTGGCAAAAGTTCAACAATCGAACTAGTTCCGATTGTTGGCTTTGATTTGATTGAAAGCGATAGACGTTTTTCTTTTGATTAGCACCTTAAATTAATCTCAACACAAAGAAAAATAGTTTGAACATAAGATTCTTAAAAAGTTTATACCTGAAATTCATGAAATCGATAGATAATCTGAATATGAATCATTCAAAATCTCGCTCTCTTCAATGAGACAACTGACAGATTTGTATTGCAGTCTTATTTGACGCTACTCAAACAACTGTAGAATGCATTACAGACATACGGTCATAATGTAAAACATATTCCATTTGCTATTCTCTCGAAATTCTAAATAACTTACTTTAAATTGTTCGATTTTACTTTGTAAATCACCAAGATCATCTCTATCAACATCTTTCATCCATGATTCTGTACTTTGCTCGTATTGACTGTTACCATGTTCATCTACAAGTCTTAAACTGAAGTAAACTTGTTTTTGACTAAAACGTGACATAGAATTATCGAAACAGAAACGATATTCTCCTGTTTCTTCTAATTTTAATGTTTGATGACCATCACGTTTTCGAAAGTCCGATTGTAAAACACGATTCGTTGGTGAGTAAAACCAAAAACTGATATCAACATCGCCACCAGCTATAACTTCGTATTCGATTTCAACGGTTTTCTCAGCTGTTAACAATTGATGAAAACATTCACGTTGATTCGGTGGTACAAGTACAGTGAGTTCAATATCAACTGTATAGATTGGAATAATCAAAGTGGTTAAAAATAAAATGAAGATATTTAAAAAATTTGATTTATAAAACATCTAGAAACGAAGACAAAAATTATTTGAATTAATTTTTTTTCTTTTTCTTTTTTTTATTATCTTGATCTAAATCATCAAGTAAAGCATGTTTTTGAACTATTATTTCAATACTTCGTTTCCATTGTTCTGGTCTTGAACAATAAGCTGTTAAATTCATTTCATATGCTATAAATCTTGCGTACGTATGTGAACGGAGTAATTGTAAATCGTTGGACATACTCTTAGCCATTTGCAGTTTTTGTTCTATTGTTCGAGCATTTTTCCATAGTTGTGTTACAAACCAACAAGCTGCTTTATCACATGACATTTTTGTATAGAATTTATCGAGTTTATTGTAGAAATTTTTTTGTCGAATTATTGGCCAAAGGCTTGATTTAAGTATTAATTGACAAAGTAAATGAGAACCACTTGGATGACAAGCAATAGACGAGATTTGTTCGCCGGTTAAAGACATAAACGAACGTTGTGTTAATGAATCCACTTTTTTCGCTCGGAGAAGTGCTTGAACAACGAGCGAGCCTTCTTTTGTTATAGATGCGTTTTCAGAACCGTCTAAAATAGATTTTATTCAATCGAGAAAAAAATTCATAAAATTTTTAGAAAGTAAAAACATATGACAAAATACAACACATATGGCTTGAATAAGTAATATTTTCGACGAAAATGAGTTGTTCGATTCGCATACAGTGAGGTAATCAACATTTACTAGATCGTCTTCTCGGCAAGTTACTCTTCCGGTACTTGAAAAAACAATTATTTGGGAGAGATAGATTCATTCAAAATTCTCAATCATTCTATAAATACCTTGGACTAAAGATGGCGAGATTATTGGAGCGACTAGAAATTCTAAAGATGAACTTTTAAGAAACCACGAGCAATACTGATTTCGAAGAAAAAGATTTTCTCTATCAAATAAGATTTTTTTCATTCCTGACAAAATCAGTATAAAATTTTAAACGAAATCAAGACAAACATTACAGTTTCTTAGAAAATCATATCTATGATAGATACTTTTTTTTCTGAAAGAAACATGTAACAATTAAAGTTGCTTTGGGGTTAGCAGTGAAATAATAGTCCATACATTCCGTTCTGAAATTTCATCTTGACATTGAGTATAATATACGTTGAGTATTGAGTAATACCATCACTGTCATCTCGTGAAAGCATTACTTTCGAACGCTACTAAACAAGATTTCAATTTTTTATCTGATCTATGAAGAATAAATCTTGTGACTACGGAGCGAGCAAAGTGTTTTCCAGCTAATATCTACATATTCAACTTGACTTCATAATCTACTTAGAACGTTTACGTATATTTATCATCTATATAAATAGTTCTAAAATGGTAACATCTCATTAAGCTATTCTTGTAGATTCATGATTACTGTAATATTTTTTTAAATCCTCTATACTGTAAAGAAGAACCACCCGTATTTTTATCGAAATATTTAGAATATTATCACGTTGATGATATTTATCTTAACTATAAAATTACAGGTTGAAATGCTTTCATTTTGTTTTTCTCACTATACTCTGAAAGCCACTTCAAATTCGAATGAAATTTTAAAAGCTTTATCTCTCCCACTGCCGTCTATTTTAAACAAAGCCAGATGGAATCAATCAATTGCTGAAGTTTCCTCTTAGAGGTACAAGTTGTTTTGAGGATTTCGACTCCAAAGCCATCGAAATTGATACTTGAAAGAACATTTGAGAATATCTGGATAAAATTCAAACTATCAGTACCATTTAAGATCTACTAATTAGACTCGATCTGTTCTCTATCAAGTCAATATCGGCACAATCATTTTTATTTATATGAAAGAGTCAGTCATCGTCGAAGAATTCACGCATGACTCCATCGAGAATTCGCGAGCAAATCATCGACCCAAGATTATGTTCACCTCAATGAATTATGAATAATCTTCACTATAAACTGATCTCATAAAGTGTAAACTTCCGTTATGACACCCTACTGTGATTCGCAGCGTTTGTATTGTATAAAGCTACGATTATTGATAGAGTCCATTTTGAGGATCTGAAATTAGTTGATGAGGATGAATAAATTGAATTTATGTAGTAACAAAAAATCCCTTTGAACATTCTTCATTGTTCTCGTTCAGATTTTTCTCATTCATGAAGCAAACAATTTACTTCTTACATGTACAATATATTGTAGAAAGATGTATTCCAAAACTTCTCATCTATGACCGCTTTAACTTAACTACGAGTCGTCAAAATCTATCAAGTTTTTACAATAGTAGATCTTGACAAATCTTGAACAAGACGAGAAGAATGCTGTATTTCAGCAAATTTCCGAATAAAAACACATATAGAAAATTAAGTTTCAAGATCATAAGCTGGTCATAAGAGGTCATTTTAAACTATTTAAAACTTCTCTCGATTTTCTATGATCTCTATTGAATGATAAATTCGTTATTCGAACTTAACTTTCGTCTACTACTTTTATTGATGCAATGATGATATTGCTTTGACAATTGAATATGGTTTTAATCTATGCAATAGCAACATATTTTTGATTACCTGCTCGTAGTTTTAATACACAAGGAATAAAATCATTAATATTATTTTTATCAGGGTTGACCAATTTATTTAATCGATTAATAAGTTCTTCGTAATGACAATGAAGTCGGTCACATATTCGAATAAATGTAATTAATACATGTATATGACTTTGTTGTATGAATTTTTCAATTCTTTCTTCATCAATTATGAGTTGATAAATTTTTTCCATGAATTCTTTATCATTTAATGTTAGAAGAAAATGTTTGAAAAAGAAATTTCCGATAGAATGCAAATAGACTTCATCAATATGATTTAAAACAATTGGATAAATAATTTCATCACGTTGTTTCGATGAAAATTCTAATAGAACTTCAAATATAAATGATGAACGTTTATCTAATAAATGTTCAACATTTAAATCGGAATAATAATTTTTACATATTTTACGAATTAATTTTTCATATAATACTTGATCAAGATAACCACACGTACGAAGTAATGTTGCATACACAAATTCATTATACGTTTTATTTTTCTTAATCAGTTGTCCTATTTGTTGTAATTTATCCATCACATTCCAATCGGATGATAATTGAAAAAATTTTTTTTCAGTTTCACCACCATCAATTAATTGCTCATATTCATTGTTATCCTTTGATGTGATCAATGGATGTAGAAATGCTATTGTTGCTGCAATTATGTGACTTGTACCGGTTTCTTGCATATAATCATTTAAATTTTTGCATATACATTCATATAGTCGATCGAATCCTACACGGATTTTTTCATTTTCTGTTGATAAAATACTCGGTAAATAAACGAGAAGTTTTTCTAATACAAAACATGCTGAACGATCACGTATAAGATCATCCAATTGGTCTGATGTTAAACAATCAAAAAAGGATGATAGAATGGTAGATGAATTCACATAAGGCAATAAAGTTTCAAATTCACGGGAACATCCTTTAATTACTTGAACCGTATCGGTTGTTGATGACGATGCTTCTTCAAAGAATTTATTTGCTAAATCATGACGATCATCATTTTGTGAACATTGTTGGAATAGATTAAAAGCTTCTTTATAATATTTTGTATTCGATGATAACGCTGACATTCTAAAACAAGAAGGAAATGGATAACAATCATAAGTCTATTTTAAAACGGATGAGCAATGCAATAAATCCATATTTAACCATTTTTTTCTTTTATGGACAGTACAATATTCTTTCCGACAGATGACTCCAGTGAAGGACTTGGACGCAGTAATAAGTATGTAGTTTATCACGTTCTTTATCGTATGGTAGTATGGATGTAGATGGATGGGATACATTTTAGCCATTGCCATGATGTTGATAGTGAGCCTCTGCCATAGAAAAGAGGTCGCTCGATATAACTAACAATTATGACATTTCTTCGTGTAGAACTTACAAATCTAGTACACGAGAAAAAACGTCGCGCCTATTTTATGCAAAGCAATGGTATATAAATCAAGTCACTTACGAAAAAAATGCATAATAAATATGGTCCATGCAAAATATTGAATATATCTGAAATGAAATATCGTTCTAGAACTATATCACTTAATAACAGAAAATGATTGACTAACTTAGATATTGTTCGTTGTACTATGGCATGACTCTATTTTTTCAATCATTTGTGTTCTTTTATCGTAGTTTTTATTCGTAAAACACTTTTTCGACTGATTTACACATATATTATTTGTACAATAACATTTCAAAAGAGAACATCTTATTAGATTTGTGGTCATGGTAACATCGAGATAATCTTTAATAAAGAAATGGATAGATATATTTATATTTGAAGTATACCGATGATAAAATGAGCGCATAAAATCGAATCAATTTATCAAAAAAAGTTTATTCAATTTTTGTTCAAGTCGGTTTTCGATGATTGCAAAACTTTTCACTTTTGACTGTGTCAATAGATTTTTGGAGAAGATATGTTTATTAATCAAATATAAGTCTCAATTCCTCTCGTTTGTGGCATTGACATCAATGATTGATGTCAATATTTAATATGAAATCGAATAGAAGAAAAAACAGCAACACGCTTTTGTATCATGTTGATACTCTGATATTGAAGATTGGTAGTCATGATTAATAAAATAGTATAATAAAATTTTCGCTTTTAATTTTACTAAACTACTTTGATTCTATTCTTTACTTAAACTTTCATAGATTGGTCGAAAAGCATCAAAGTTGTGATCACTCTATCAACATTTTGAAGGAAAAGAATCAGTCGATTGTTGTCAAGAAAAGACTTTCTCTCTAAAGGTTTTTCGTGTGTTTAAAAAGGTCTCTTTCTATTAGAAAAGTCTATGTTTGTAATAAACCAAGTTGATTCTTACTTATAAGAAACCTGATCAAAACTTGGATTTCTCGTTTCGATCGCTTCTGACTGAACCTGATACTCTATACTGTTTCCGAAATAAAATCTTTCATACATCAGACAGCTCGAAGAATTCATTTGAAATGTAACTAGTGTTTAACAGTTTGAGGAATTACATACAATATCTTCCTACTGAAGTTTTTGCCTTATGAAAAATCAAGATAAAGTATTATTTTGCTACATGTCCATTACTTGATTCATGCCATAAACTTAACTTCGTTAATTCCTATGCATCATAAAATCGGATGATGGTAACTGAACGACGTCAATTGTTTTTATTGTGTCTTCAGATAAAATGCTGAATGTATCTTCTCGGTTCATTTTTTGTCTTCGTACCATTGACATCTAATGTGGGTTTTCTAGATTGAAATGTGTATAACCAAAACCATATATCTATCAGCCATTGCTTTTAGTTACAAAATAAATCAACGACATTGGTGACTGTAGTCCTTGTGATTTTATCTATTAATGAGAGCTTCAGTTTTTTTTATCAATATCGAAGAAAAGATGATTCTATCTAAATAGATTAGGCATATGTGAAGCAAGTTTCGTTTTTTATCGAAATAAAGCTTCTAGACAACGTTTTTGGTTAGTTCGCCCATGTCCTTACACTAAGTTTTTCTAGTAACTAGCACCTTATGAGAATTTTGAAGTCACTCAATTAAGATTCAGCTTTATAATCAGAGAGATCGATTTCGGTATTGTAAACTTAATCATTAGGTCATGCAATATCGAGGTTTGTAGTCTAGGATGATAACTATGTAATTAAAAATTTCTTTCTACTGGTCAATTCCGATTAAAAATGCTGCTGTCAGTTTAAAATACTTGTTGACTTTAAATTTTGATTGAAATTTGATAATCAAGTGTTAAAATGAGATATTTTCGTTTTAAGATGTACATCAGCCACTTACTTCAATTGTCACTTTTACATTTGAATTTAGCGTTGAATTGAACTATGAAAATGTCAACAGAATTACTGTTTTTCTGGGGTGCATGACGATGGTGATTTATATTAGTAATACCAATTTCTTTCATCTTTTCTAGTTCGAAATCAACTGCGAATATTCTAAATACTAGCTATAGCTATAGGAGTTTAAATGAACAAAAATATCTTCATTGGTTTATGTTGCGAAAGATTAGTTTTATTGACTAATGTGCTGTTTTTGTAGTTTCACTAGACCTTCTTATTCCAGTAGAAAAGATCTAGATAGACAAGACGAATGAATGAAAATAAAGGAATGGAGCCAACTAAAACTGCAGTTCAATTGGATATAATTCAGTAGCTGAACATTAGAAGTCCCGTTTGCTCACCGAAACTATTAATTCTTGCTAGTTTTTCCACTTGTTTGATTTTCTATCTAGTGAAAGAATTTATCGCTTAGTCATTGACTTGAGATAAACTGAATATATGATAAAAACAAGCATAAATGAATGATTAAAAATACCTGGTGCATGTCGTAAAAATGCATCTATTCATCTAGTAAATATATTCAATAAGTTTAGTTGTCCCATAAAAATCTTGTAAGTCACAGGGCGAAAAAGTCTTCGCTTGTTTCAATGCTCAAAAGATAATGCGTCGATGAGAAAATTTAAAAAAAACATATGACAGCATTCTTTTGTAAACTCTACTTTTATTTATTTCGTTTATTGGTCAAAAATGTGAAATTTGATGTTGACCATAATTCATGAATCTTCTCCTAGACAGGTAACAACCGTCTAGATTTTGATAACTATGTTACTCTTTTGTTTTTATGAAGAATAATGTTTTATGGTACAGTCATTATACGCACTGAATTTAATTAACTGTTATAGTGTGATGAACATTATCTTGGTTTGACTCATGTTAGGTACATATACTTCCACTTTCGCATTATCAATGAGCAGAGTGAAACAATCGTGAATACGAAAGACATTCTTTAGTGTAAAAAGCAATTTTCAATGACTTCGATTCATGACAGCGGTAGGTTGATAGTTTACTGATTTCAGCGAAGTCATCTACTCTGTCTGATATAACAAAATCGAAAACAGTGATAAATAAACAAATCATATAAATATATATCTATGCATACAGATGTTTATTATTGTTAAATATCCATAACACAATGAAATATGAGTAAATCCGTTGTTCATTTTCTAAATTTACGTGGTGAATCGTAACATATCATTTTGAGAATAATTGAATAACATAGACATGCTCTGTTCATTATTAAATGGAATAGGTACCATTTTTCACCAATTGTGGTTCCCTAAATCACTCCCTAAATCGAATCCGCATTTGTGGATAATGAGTCGAGATCATGTTCCTGGTCACCAAATAGGGATTTTTATTGAGGGATTATTTTATTTGGGGACATTTTTACAGATTTTGTTTTTTAAGGATCTTCGAATTTGTAGATAGTTTACATGATAGGTTCCGATACGCCACAAATTGTGGTGTCCTAAATCAACTTTACAGATATGTCAACAGCTGTGGACAATTCAATAAATAAGACAAACGTGGTGGCCAAATATAGACTTTTGATGTGGGGAGCTTTTAGTTTAGAGACTTTTTTAAACAGAAAACACAGTTATACGTGTGACAATGTTGATTATAGTTAATCTGATCCTTTACCAAGAAGTAAGTCAAGAACCGATTTTTATGAAAAATGTTCCTCCAAAAGCACTGGTGACCAGATTCATTTCTTTCTTAAAGAAGTAACTAACACTCTCAGTTCGTGAAGAGCAACTAATGGCCAGATTCACTTCTTTCTGAATGCATTGATAAAAATTATCAGTTGATGGAGACGAACTGGTGACCTGATGCTCTCTACGAACTGAAACTGTTATTTAATCCTTTAAGAAAGAAGTGAATCTGGTCACCAGATTTATTCCATGCTTCCTCCAAAGAAGCGTATTTTATTATCTTTGAATATATTATTAAATTGGTATGCTAAACTTCATAACAATCCACGACTGTTTGTGAGAAACTAGTGGATATAGTGTTTATATTGAATGGAAAATGTCTCATGGACATTCATGATCTGAAACTAAGCATAGATTCTGGTTACCAGATTCATTTCAAATTCGGTTATTGTGAATATGTATTATTATCTTTGCATGAATGACTTGATCTTATTTTGAACTTGGTTACAATCGACGCATATTTCTAAACGCAAGTTTATGTTTCTTATTTCGAAAAGTATGTATTATTTTCTTGTGCTCACTCGTATTGAGCAACAGATCACACATTTTGGTCACCAGATTCATTCTACAATTCGTCGAAGATGTATTTTATGGAACTGTGAATAATGAATCTTTGTTTTCTAATATGGTACTTGAAAGAATGCTGCTTGGGAGATCAATAATGTTAATTACGAAATTTTATCTGGTGGTAAGTGTTATAACTTTCATATCGAAGTGCACCGGATACAGACAACAGCGATGAAACATGTTTAGCGTGACAAGTTTTTGCTTTTTTCGGTTGAATGGTAGGAATAATTAGAATAGTTGAATGAACTAGCGATTCGCGTGCTGCATGGTTTATGTAAACTATCGACAAATTCGAAAATCCTTAAATAAAAAAATCCCGAAAAAAAATCCGTAAACAAAAATCCCCATTTGATGACCAGGAAAATGATTGCGTCTCATTATCCACAAATGTAGATTCGATTTAGGGAGTGATTTAGGGAACCACAATTTGTGGAAAATGGGACCCTACCATTAAATGTCATTAATCAAATTTTTAAATAGTCTATTGCAAGCGAAAATCTCCTTTATAGGGATGGTTTCAATTCTTTATCGATCAACAATATGTCCTCAATATATTGAGACAAACTTAATCGATATTGCTTAAATATTTTGCCGAAAATTCAGCACAACTTGTAATATTATATTCTTGAAATAATTGCAACAGAGCGTATAGTTTTTGTTGATTAATATCCAAATCTGACTGAATGTAAACTTTTTTATTGTAAGCAAGGAGTCGCCTAAGATTGTTTTGCAAGTAAGAAATGTAGCACAAGTTATTTTTTTCCATACAATAGACTATTAGTGTTTTATATGATCTTGTTTAGATACATCGCTTCTTCAATCTAGTGTTCAACTTGCAATTAAAGTTCTGATCTTCACAAATTATGAGCGGCAAGATTTAATTGGGTCATCGAAGAACTATTTTATAATTTTTCACGGATATATGTTTAAGCTTTTGCAATTAAAAAAGAAATTCAGTGCTGCCGAAGGGTCTCATTCGTCAGTTGTGACTTTATTATTGTGTCATTTCCCATCAAGATTTTTCCACTCAACCCTTACCCGATCGTGTATGAATGTGTAAATATTGAATGATTATTTTTATTTACTTGATGGTCATCGTAAACAGTTGATTGATCTGATTGTTTGAATATCTAATATAGGCAAGTGTTTATTGATTATTCACAAAAAATAATAAATTTTCATAAACAATATCGACTATTCAATCAGATGAACCACCAACACTGACACATTTTAGTTCTTGTCTGGATTCAAATAGTTCAAGTCTGTCTTGAAATTTTAAAACAGAATCTACACATTTGTCGTCATCGTTTCTAATAAACAACAGAGTTGGGCAAGTACGGTTTTTTTTTCAAGCACGGGTTCTTCGAGTTGTAGCCAAGCTCTGATACACAAATAGATGAATATTTTGGCGAAAACAAAGAAGAATGTAAAAGTAGACTGAACCTTGAGTGATACTCGAATAAAGCAAGACGGCTGACTACAAGGATGAACAATTATTTTTCTTTTTAGATCTCAATCACACACAAATAGATTCTATTAATCTATTTTAACTTTCTTCAACATATTTGTATTCACTTTTTAACAAAGTCCTGAGAAAAATTTAATAAAAAAAATACTCAGAGTGCAGACGTTCCATAGTCCACATAGTCGTCAAACTATATTTTCTTTTAAATAGTAAAATGATACAATGCCCTAAGATAGTGCTGTTGGATAGATGTGTGCCAATCAAAAATATGTTAACGACCAAGAACTCATGATTTCTCCAATAGACTGTGAGCTCTTGCGAAATTCATCAATGTATTTGATTTGAAACTGATTTTTAGACGTTGCTAATAGTGATACATGGGGCAGGAGACTATAAAAACAGATTATTGTAGATAATAAAAAAATTTCAGATCAACTAAAATAATCAATAAGAATCTCAGTGATTTCTCGTGTTTCTAAGATTGTATGATTATGATGCAAACCATCTGAACAAGGCGTCAAAACAATATCTAATATACTACGATACGCAATGTCGCGTCGAAATGGAATCATCATAAAAGAAAGACTCATGACTGAAAATTGTCAAATCATTCTATGTAAGTATCGCCCATGGAATAAAAGAATGGCAAAAAAAGACCGAAATTACTTGATTTTAATGAAACTTTTTACTGGAAGACATGATGTCGAACATGAAAAAAAAGCCGTTTTTCATCGTGGAATGAACATAATCTTTCAATCTTTTGAAAATCATGCATGATTTCGGCACGTAAATCATGGCATTAAAATTATTTGATTTTCACCAAAGTCATGTTCATGAAATGATTAATATTAATCCATTGTACCTAGTAAGTACCGCAAGTAGTACTTGAGCTTTTCTCAATGCTCAGCCTAAATGCCCTTCTTGGGGCTATGCGATGAACTGTGAGAGTCCTTTATGCTACCAAGTCATATAGAATAGTTACTGTATATAATATAAAAATTCACGTAAAATCAGCAGGGTGCTAAATCCTATCTGTTCTTACACATTAATTTATTTGCCGAAATGGTATGTATAGGCACAGCATTTACGAGTGATTAGAATTAACTATTTCAGTGATGTATTTTTATTGAATTTCTTGCATGATAACCATTTTTCATCAAAATTGGACAAATTACTTCCAATAGAAAATATAATTGCAGTAGTTGCCTGAATTTTACTGAAAAATAATGAAAGTGATCTAGCAATTTTCATTTTTTGAGAAAACCTAAATTACTGAAATGAAAACTTTACAGAAAAAATAAAGCCAATCAAGTTATTTTCATTTTTCGAAAAAATTATCTTCACGAAAAGATAATGATGCCAAAAATTGAAACTATCGGTATTAAGAGCATTTTGTTGAAACATAAATATCATGTAGTGAAAATAATGCAGAAATAATGAAAGTCATGTAGTAATTTCTATTTTTTTGACAGCAAGGGAATTCATGAGATGAAAACAATGGAAACATAATGAAAATAATTAAGTGATTTTCATTTAGCGGGACAACTTACTTAAACGGAATGAAAATGATCAAAAAATAACGAAACTACTAGTATCATTAGCGTTTTATCAAAATATCAAGATTATGTGATGAGAATGATGTAGAAAAAACGAAAGGAATCTAGTAATTTTGTTTTTTTTCGGGATATAATCTAAGTCATCGAATTTTTCCGAAGAGCAATTTGGAAATAACCATTTAACTGAAATTGCATTGATATTTTTATTCCCTTGGCAATCATCTATTTTATGTTTGGGAAATTGAGTAGTTTCATGCTAATGATATTTCTATACTACAGTAAGAATATGCCGATTTATATTTGACTGTTTTCAACTGAATGAATGTAGAAATAAGTCAGAGTTGAAAAGGAAAAGAATATACTTGATGCTATTTAGTGGACAAATGTTTGAATCTTTTTGATCTTTTTATTACAGACAGTATAGAGGATATGTTGAATGTGTTCTGCTTCAGTTTGACTGCGTCGGATAATGGTGCTTTCATAAAGAGTAATGACAGATCGTGCCAGATTAATTTTCAAACTGTAGTGTAACTTTTTTATTTTTGGTTCTTTAGAAAAGCTTGAGTGTATTAAATAATTCGCTGCTATTGGCATACTTTATATGCTGAGAATAGCAGCTTGATAAGATCAATTTCATATAGTGTTTCTTTGCATATATTGAATTGGACATTGACTAATATTTGTGACATTGAGTAATATCCGTAGTTCAACTTCTCTATGTACTTCTGTAGATATGCCGCTGTGACGTAGTCATCGACTTTTGTGTCAAACTTCCGTTCAGAAAAGTGAAATCTATTTATACACATAACGTGTGTGGCGGAACACATTTCTGCAATCATTTTTTATTTGCTAACAATTCTGTCAACTCAAGATGTCAACTGACGAGAAGTATTCAATGTTGATTAATATAAATCATCACGCTCCATGTAACACATTTATGGAGTGCTACAGAGTAGACATATGGATTCTGTTGTACTACCCCTATAGATTTAGATCAATACATTATTACTCAGAAATTTGACTTTTTAATGCAGACAAAAAATATTTGTTTCAGTCATATTTGATACATGCAGTAATGATTTCTGTAAGCAAAACTGTAAATTTAATTTGTTTATCAATTTTGAATCATAGATCACAATAGAAACAAGTAGTACAATAAATTACATGTCATACAGAAAATATAATTCAATTACAATCAGTTATCTTACATTGTAAACTTCTATAGTATCAATCAGAAAGTGAAATGATTAATTTGATGATTTTCCGATGTACTAATTTCATTTCTCGATCAGATTGAAAATCTTGTTTGGATTGTTTTTCTACTGCTACTAGTCATCTGATTAATTATCTTAGATATTTGTCGCATTTTTGGAATTTGATATTAAACCGATGCAGGAAGCGTAGGAATGAAATTATGCTAGGACGGAAATTAGTAGATAGAGAAAATTGAATTTTAATGTTGAAACTGTACGAAATAGATTATAAGAACTTTCAAGTGTAGGTAAATCGGAAGACAACAATATAGAATTGTATTCATATGTAGAAATAATTAATTGGAGACACAGAAGGATAGCATTCGTTTTATTTAAAAATCAAACAGGTCTCGAGATTAAGAATTCTTTCTATATCCTTTTGGTTATGTAGAGTGATGCCTTTGACTTATATGAATAATAATACTATACTAGATTCACGATGTAACTTGATAAGACAGTAATCATGTCCATGATATTAAAAGTGATCGATACGAACATTTTTCCTCTTAAGACGCTTGAATTCTTATCATGAATAGTCTACTGTGACCTTTTCAATTTAATCATTCGATTTTATCATTGAACTCTCAAAAAGAAACATGTTTAAAAAAAGTGTTATACGTGATATATTCATCGACAACAACGAAGAAATAAACAAGGTGATGGCCTTGCAAAAAAAATCATTCTAGTTGATTCCATCCAAGAGCCATCGGCATTTATTTCAAAGAATCGATCAATAATCGATTGAGTCTACGATAAAATCTTTGTAATTTCATCATGCTGATACCTAGAGTGATGTTTATTTTTCAATTTTCTAATAATAGGACATTGTCGTATGAAAGTCTCGACGTCATTCCTTGCTTAGTTAAAAACATTGTTTATAATCAATGATCACAAATAGTTTCAAGGTAATAGATACTCATTCCATGATTTCGAATAAAAAGTAACCATTGAACTTAATTTTTTTGAATACATGATTCTCGTGACAAATCTAAATTAAAGAATGGTCAAACTATAGCTATTCAAAAAGACTCTATGAAATGTTGATAACTCATGGAGAAAAACTTGCTAGAAGATTTAATCTTCTGTGCAAGAAAGATAATTTATCTTTAGTAGGAATCAAAGTTCATGATTAGTTGAGACTTTCCAGCTTTTCTACACTGTAGACAATATGAATTTACAACTGATCATGTTCTTGATATTATATTCATTGAATCAAAAATATGACAATGTTTGATGATATGAATAATTAATTGTAGTCATTCATTTTGGTTGCCTATTTATATTTCTTGAATACGAAAAAAAAAGTCAAGATTTGTCAAAGAATATCGAATAAAAAACGCACAGTCCATCGATGGAGAAATGAAGTTCGTCGTTTAAAATCTTGATGGAGTATCCGAATCCATGTGTGCATCGTAAGCATTTCTATTTATAATAGCAGAACTAGAAAAACAAATAGAATTTAAGAAAGAAAAAAGACGGAACTAAAATGATTATCAAATTAAGTATCATCATATGTATGTAATTATATGCATTTATGTATATATTTTTCTGTATCTGATTAAAGCGATAGTATTGTTTTTTGAAGCACAGCAGAAAGATGATTACGGATTATAGCCTGGTTGTGATCGATTGATCAATCGTAGAGCAAAATCGGCAACGGTGGCAATCATAGCCACGAATAAAAAGAACTAAATAATATACAAAAAGCCAAATATAATTAAGGCAAGAAAAAAGAAATCAATCGCTTACTGCGGCAGACGCAGCAGCACCTTTATAACTTAATAAACCCAATGGTTCTAAGCAGTCGCGTACTTTTTGTTCCCATGCTGCTGCACAACATCTACCCAGTGATGATAACAAAATATCGTAAAATTCAATAAAAGAAAAAGAATCATACCCAAGAATGAGATAAACAAGAGCCAGTACTAGCATAATAATAATAATCTAATGAAAGACGAAGAACGATGAATTATTAAAGATTTAGTCAATACTTACAGCTAGATCATATATAGGTGGAAAACGATATATAACACGAGTCGTATAAACAATTGTATCAAGTATAATAAAGAAGAACCCCATGGCGGCAAAAACAATCACTGTATTTCGTGTATGAAAGGCACTAATCTTTACACTTGAACTTAAAGAAGAATGATCGGCAAGAGCTCCATCATCAGCTACACCAGCACTGATAATGACACAGATGAGTGTAACCTAGATTTTGTTCATATTTACAATTATTCTTGGAAATCGAAAAAACAACAAGAAATAAACACTAGCATACCAAAATCACAATATTTAATATTCCATGAATGGTAGTTAGAAAACGTAAGCCAGTAGCACAGCGTGTATTTCGTATGATGGCATTCGGTGAATTTGGAAGTGTAGAGTTATAATTAGGCTTTCCAACGGGTGGTGATGAAAGACCAGCGTCTGGTTCGTTAGGAAATCGAATATCCGAACTACTCATTATAGAGTTTTAACTTAATGAACAGATCTGAAAGAATAAGATATATTTGATTTCATTGCAAGTTTTAGTTAGTACAAAAACGGATCCATAGCAAAATGAGTATGTGACTGTAACCTTTTTTTCCCAATCGAATATGAAAAGTAATTTTCATTCATTTATTGATAATCATTCAAATTGCATCTATTGTAAGTGTCACAGCATAAAACATCGATTAATGTATCTCTTCGAGAAAGAGTACAACAAGTGAATATTACGTTTTCTTTTGAAATCCTAATGCACTCATCCTTTCGTAGACTATATTCAAGTTATTTTTACAACATGCTTATAAAATAAAATGTCACAATCGAAAAGAGTAGTTATCATCATGATGCATCATGAAATATAGAAAAATGGTACGAACTCTCTTTCCCTATTATCATCTGTCGTCATATGTATTTTGTAAAGAATTCTTGACTATCATGCGATAGGAGATTTCTTCTATTTTGAACCATACATCATTCATATTTATTGCACATCCATAAAGTAAATGAGATGAAAGCAAAACAGTAAAAACAAATGCCCTACTAATAAATTGACCTTTTTTAAATATAAACTCGACATGAATATCTCGTTGAACGACAATCAATGCGGTCTTTGTAAACTAATGATACAGGTCTTCTAAAGCAATGATGATTTCGACTTTTATAGAGTTGCTATGAGTTTTCTAGATGCAACCGTAATCGCCTCTTAATCAGCTATTGTCTACAAGAGTACTTTAAGGAATTAATATGAAAATTGTAAATTTATTGTGCAAGTGTTTCCTCTAATTTTTTCTCCAGTTGCTTCGCTTATCAGTGGATAAAAAATAGCAATCAAACATAATTGAAAAGACCAGGAATTTCTTAATCTACTGTTTGAATAATTAAAGATTCTTGATTCTCCCGACGAATGTCGATAGCGAAAATGTCGAAAAAAATATCGAAAATGAAAATTATAGAGATGTCGAAAGATACAAACCTTGAAAGCTATACTGTATAGAGCGACGAACTCTCGCAACCTCACCCGCACTATTGCATTTAGATACCTCTATATTGTTATCGACACTTCCATTTTCGACATTTTTATCTTTCGACAGTTTTTCTTTCGATCAAACCAGGGCTAACCATATTCTTGATTCACCATTTATATATTTGAAAAAAATATATGATGATCAACATGTTCTACGGTGCTTGGTAGACAAATGGCAACTCTTTCGAAAGGTTCCTTGCTTTTCTGCTGCTTCGTTTTGTTAATCAATATGCTATAAAAATGAGTCATACACTATTTGAAATGAATGTAAAGGTACTATTATTCGGTAAACATAAATGTTTTCTTTCGTCATCTTTTCTCGATGAAAAATAAACGGATCAATATCTAATGTCATTAGTTTTGTATCATACGTTTGATGCAGCTGATATATCTCATTTTTCTTAACACAGAAGAATCAGTGGCTTCATTTTTGCTCATATAAAACCATGCTCTGTAAAGAAGAAGACAATAGATAAATTAAGTGACCGATGCTTTCATTCAGATGAAGAAAAACATATTGAAATGGCAAATTGATAATGGGATCATGCTCTTATTTTGAAAGCTAAGCATATCTTCTAAAAGGGCAATATGATTGCGGCAGTTTAGGATAGAAGATATAATGTCGAACCGATATTGAGGAAGAACATTCAGAGATCTATATTGAAATTTTTATCCATAAAGTTTATAGCATGAAATCAATTGAATACTTTTTTTAAATTACTTAAACAATATTCTTTCAAATCAATAAATTCCTATCCAGATAAACAATCATTCCTTGTCGTTTTCATCTAAAAATTAGATCCTTAAGTCCAAATCAACTCATAAGATAGGCAAATAATTTCATTCTTACTCAATAGAAAGTTTATAGTTTTTAAATTAAGTTACAATTAACAAAATAAAAACTAAAGATCGAGTTTTGTCAAATGTACATCGTCTTGCGACAAGAAATGATCATACAGACAGAATGTCGCTTTTTCTTCTGAATATTGTTAATTTTCATGGTCAGTCTAAATCTTTCCTTGAATAGAAATTGTATTTTGAGAAAATTAAAATTATCGGCGAAGATCGTCTTCAGACTATTCGAAAATAAAACGACAACACTGTTCGGAGTCTAGAAAGCTTACTATCAAGTTTTTCAACACGCATAACCTGAAGATAGATTTTCGTCCCCATCTCGGACACATCAGTTGACCCTTGAAAAGATGAGATCTCTTGAAGGTTTTCATGATCTTTTCTATGGAATAATTATGATCTGAAAAAATTGCAAAGAAGTCATTCCTGTATTATTTTAGGAAGAAGAACTGAAGGAAAAAAGAACTTGTTAGAATGCCATTAAGATTCATGCAATTTATAGATTAAATATCTCATTTTAGACATACGCAGCTACTTACTGTTGTTAGTCAAACGAAATCTTCATTTTCGTATTTCGTCTACTAAAGAAATAGATAGTAAAATAGGATGAAGATTTTTTATTTCTTGAAATTCTTGTTGAAACTATGTATTTGGATTCATCAGAAATTTCATTGTTTTCAGATTTCGTCGGTTCATATCCCTTGTTTGAATAGAAAAACTTGATGTATCATCATTTGAAGTAACACAACTATTAAATAAAATAAAATATAAAATATAATTGAATTCTTTTAATTTTGAAATTCTAAATAAAATATTGTAAACATTCATTGAGTTCAACTATTCGTCAAAAACTTGATTATCGAAGTGATTTGTTAAGTCAACAGTGAAAATATCATTGTAAACTAAAGTGCAATTCTTATGACAATCGATTTCTTTCTATGCAGGATAACATTTGATGTAATATAATGAAGAAGAAAATTTTAATAAATAATTACTTCATATTGTACTCAATGACTGAATGAGGTTTACAGCCGATACATGTGCATAGTATAGATGCATGAATGCATACTCCTAATTGCAAAGAAGAAATAGTCACACTATTTACTTGTTTTTTCTTTCTTTCTCAGTATCAAAAATACTATCACATAGAATATACATGATACTTACGTACGGTTACGCATCATGTTTATGTACATTTTTCTTTCGCACTGGGACAAGCAATAATTGCTTTGCACATGTTAGTATTGATCGCGTTTGAGTTGTCGCACAAGGAAACGTGCGTGTCTTTTGTTTCTCTCTATTAAAACAGAAAAAGGTATATATGTGATATGTCTATGGTTTGCCCGTGTTTTTTCAGTGACAATCGAAAAAAAAAGAGATAAAATATTTCAAATAACAAAGAAAAGGGCGAAGAAAATGAATCATTCTTCGTCTGATTTTTCTTTTCATTTATAAATACACAAATAGTTGAGAAGAGTTTCGCTTGGTTGATCCCATCTTTTACGTCACTACATTGAATTGATACAGACAAGACAGTAATTGTAGGTGATAAAAATTCAACTGTTGTATTTTTATGTTTAGTGAGAAAGAACGAAAGGTAAAGTGTGGGTTCATAATGAATGAACAAGATGATAAAAACGTTTGCTTGCATAACATGTTTTTATATCTAATAGTCTCGTTATCGGACAATATGTTGAGAACCCAGTAAAAGAGAAACTATGACATAAATCATCAAGTAGAATCCATCTGACAAATGTTTTGGGAATATTTGATGACTATCATAAAACAATTATTCCAAAAGCGATAGAAAATTATTCATTGATAGATTCATTTTGGGTGTGTGTGTGTGTATGGTGTGCATTCATCTAATACGTAAAGTAGTGTTTCGAGTGTTTTCAAAAAAAATTTAGTTTTTGATTCAAGCAACATGATAAGAAAGTCAATGTAAACGTAAATATTGATGTGAACTTGTCAAAAAGAGGAATGGAAAGGATTTTTTTCTCATCTCATTTAGTACGTTATCGTTAGTGACGATGATCGACAGTTGATGAGTCGTGTCGACGAACTTTCATTGGCATACATTGATACATATCTCGGTCTTTAAAATGTTTATTCTAGACATCTTCTCGACAGGAATGGTCGTTTGACGCCTATCGTTTATATGCAAATGGTTTGATAACGGATATTGAATGCGACAGAGCAAAGTTGTTCGCGCAATTTGACAGTGAATAATAACAAAAACAAAATAGATTTCCATTCTTTCAGACGTACCCTATCTTTTGGATTGCTATTATAACACATCTTTGTTTTCTCTACATATATTCTGTTTTCAGAATCAAGAAGCAATCATGGACCTATTATTTATTGAAGTATACAATATCAGGCAAGTAAAGTGTATTGATGAAAAACATTTTCACATCCTCATACGATATACAATAGCCGCACGTTTGATATTTAAAATAATATCTTGACATGAAAATCACGTTTGTCAGATAGAAAAGTTAATAAATTGAAATTTTATTTGTTGATTGATTAATCAAGATGAATTAGTTGGAAATACATATACTATGAACTAATCAAAACATATATTTGTATGAGTGTAATACGTAAGTAATCATTATTTTGTGTACAATTATCAGTCGGAAATAGTTACCATGTAAAAATTAATTTCATTCTTACTTTTATTTTTGCTAATTTTTACGCTTTCGCCGTATACATATAATATAGAATAACAATGTCTTTTCAAGTTTTTTTGACAACATACAAAAGCCAGGAAAAGGCTAGGATATAAAGATAGTAATTGACGTGCTGTCCATCCACTTGACTGAATCTAATAACAAAGAAAACCTTCTTATGTATTTAAAATACAACGATGCATCATGTCAACATAGTAGATTTACAACAGCTGCGATTACATCTGAATCAAATGTCTATTTCATGCTTAATCAGTAACAGCATAGGTCAAGGTTTGAAAGTTGACAACAAAGTCGTCTTAAATATATTTGAAAATATAGTTAAATGAACCCGTTGCATTTTTTTAATTTGTTCGACATTCCAGAATTGGAAATAATTATTCATAAACTTAATTTTCATACTCTCATTCGTACATCGATGAGATTTGATACAACTTGTACTGTCGAGAGTCAGTGATCTAAGAATATTAGATTGAGAAAATTTTTGCCTATGAGCAAATTATCACTAACACTTAAATTTCAAAATATAATTATATATCTGTCTCGTTCTCCAAATGTGTTTTAAAAAGATAGATGGTATTGATATGATAAGTAAATCCTGTGTGATTGATTAGTTATATCAGTTGATACATACCCGTTCCGTAGTATTCTTGACATTATACTCATGCGCACCACAAACGTTTTCGACTTTTATTCAGAAAAATCTCCAAATAGTTTTTGCTGTCATATTTATTTCTGCCAACAATTGATTCAACTGATTTTATTTCGATTTTGAACGCTTATAATGGTTCATTTAAAGTATCTATTAAATTATTTAAGTATCAGTCAACAATGTTTGAAACAAGAGTTTGAAATCAATGAGCTCTTGACATCATTCCTAAGATCTTGAATTTCTCGCAAATTCATAAATTACTTTTCACTCTTTACAACTTAGAGATAACATCTTTCCCTTGATTATCTATTGGAACGGAGCAACTAATTTTTAACGAAACTGCGTATCTTAAACTTTCGATGAGACATCTTTAAAAAAACTGCATAAAATTTGAATTGAATTCAACAAATCCTTTCGAGTTAGTTTTCTATCAAAAAGTAGTCACAAATATCTCTTTGAATGTTTCTCAAACTTGCTGTCATTCATTTAAAAGACGCGATCGACATCTTTTAAAAATATTATCGTATACAAAGAGCTATTGCTAATTGACTGCTGAGTTACTTTGCTATTGCGTGATATCAAAATAAATTTTATTTGAGTTTTGTGTGTTGATAGACTTAATTCTGGATTTGCAAGAGATCATAGAGTTTCTGTAATGTCATGAAGACTTTAGTCCTTCATAGATATAATATCTGTACTAAAGCTAACGTAGATTTCAATATTTTATGATAATCATCGTTCCGGAAAAACTGGAATATATTCTATGCACAGAATTTTGTTTTGGAACTGTCGCTAATGATTGGCCAAGTTTACTATTTTTAACTTAAAATCCCGTTTTTTAACTCACAAGTTAGGTAAATATTATTTCTACATCCATATTCAGTTGTTTAACATTGCTTGAAAATGACGAGTATACATCTAATGATACAAATGAAGATATTAAATGGAGCTGATGTTGTAACTTTGTTTGACAATAATTACTTATGAATGCTAATCTTTTAGGGGCGCTCATTGTTTTTCTCATTTCTTCTCCTGTGTTTTAATTGATCATTGGTTTAATAAGGTGGTTTCATGGACTTCATTATTGCAAAAAATGACTGTAACATGAGATAAGAATGAAATAGAATTTTGGAGTTCATCAATCTATCTTCATTTCGACGAGGTCCTTGTCGAACTTCATTGTTTCATACAAGAATCTATTCGACATTGTAGATTTTTTTTTATATTAAAAACACACAATCACAAGGCAAAAGACATTCATTGAAAAAGCTTTTCTTCTCATCAATAGGTCATTTTCATTATCAAATATTTATAAGACTCATACCTTATTCGTAATAAGGTTGAATATAAATGAGAAAATTTTCTCTTCATCACATAGAGACAATAATTGTCAATTGTTAGTCTTCCTTCCCACGCAAGATGGTTTGATTACAAATAGATTCTAGGGGAGGATGGCTTCTTAGAAAATCTATTTCAAATAAATTCAACCAATTATTTTTCAGATCAGAAAAGTTACAGCAATCGCTTTTGTCAAGTACTTGGTGACTGAAGGTTTTGCAAGAATTTTTTTCGACTAATAAACAAGAGGTGATGGCATCTATTCAATACAATTTATCTTGCGATCTATATAAGAAAAAAAATTAATGCTTATGCTATAGATTATTCATTCCAGTCATGGATTTTTCTGTCGATTCTAATAAGAATTTTATTTATTTTCTGGTAAAAAGATCTCATTGATGATGCCTAGCGCGTTCTTACACCTACCAAGATAAATACATAAATGTCACATCGAATACGTCATTGTTTTCGCAAACAATACATAAACTGCAGGAAATTTATAGTCATTTTTGATGTTTGAGAGATATGACAAGACTTGAGAAAGAATTTACACATTATTTTTTGTTGTGTGAAATGTTGTTTTTATTTTATTTTTTCTCCCATCTATTAGATCTAAACGACGAGAGAAAGATAGAAAGAAATGAGAAAATCCTACTAAGTTCATTCGTCATTTATTCTAGTATAGATGTTCGCAGTTCATTGAATGATGTTAAGGAGAGCATAACGTATTTGTCAATAGTAATAACCAGATGATATAAATTTTTGGTACAAAAATTAGTGAACTAATTTATATTCAATATTATCAATTATTATCTAAATGGAAAAAAAACTTTCCAACTAAAAAAAAAATAGAACAAAAAAACAAGAATAGATTCGATTTCTTTTTGGCATTGTCTAATGAATACATCTGATAATGGGCCGAAAATTATTTATCGTAACATCACAAAGCCAATACAGCGGTAAATATTTGATATAGTCTGAAAAGTTTACACTAGTAAATCGACAAAAAAATCACATATGTCACAAGACAAGTTATAAAATAGATCAATAATTACTCGTTGATTTCGATCAATAATATTGTTGATATTATTTATATCCTAGGAAATTTTCTCTTGATCGAGCATAAATAAAACTTTCATTATTTTTCGATAGTGGTACAAAAGTCAATGACATTTATCCATCTATTTTGTCTTCTAATAGTATATAATTAGTTTGTCTTAGGCTTAATTATTGCAAAACAAAAATCCGTCAAATAACGTGCTACACTACTTGAATGATATTTCTATAAGCAATATGCCTGTCACAGAGTAAGAATGATTAACTATCCGCAGAAGAATATCTTCAAACGTCAAAATAGTTTCTTCTGTGACAATTTATTATAAACATATCTGTCTTATCTAGTTATAAGTATAGAATTTGAAAAGAGGCGAAATTTTATGTTTTTTTCTCGTCGTTTCAGTTTATTTATCCATGAGATAAAAAAGAATTTTTATAAATTGTGCTATATTATCTATCACAAAAACAATTTTATCAACCAATGATAAAAGAGATTATGATAGTAGCACATGTACGGAAGAATAATAAGATTCACATATTAATTGCATTCGATAAATCAGCTGATTAGATTTTTGTTACTGTGCACAAAAAAAGAGTATTTTGTTGTTTACTCATTTAAATAATTATGTATCACTTACTTCTACAAGTTCGAAGAGTACGGTTATTACAATTACTGTTACTATTATTAATATTTGTAAATTCGATTTCTTTTTTCTCTTTCCGTACGGAGAATATTGTTGTACTGATTTGATTGAATGATATTTTCTTTGTAGGATGCCTTATTGTGCCGGAATTAACTTAACAAATAGTGATTTGGATTATTATCAAAAAATTTATTTTAAAAAAAGTTGGGCGTGGTGGCTCAATCATATTGGTATAGAAAATTACATGAATAAGATAAGAATTTTTATGTGCGTATTTGTTTAGGAACGTTTGTTATATTCATAATTGGTTTTTGTGGCAATTTACTATGTCTTCTTGTTTTATGTCGGCGGCGTAAAATTTTATATGATTCTCTCATATCTCATACAAATGTGTTTTGTTTTTCCTCATCAGGTCTACGACGAAGTTCATATACACAGTATTTAATTGCATTAGCTATCGTTGATACCGGAGCTATTCTATGTGAAGGTAATCAATTTCTTTTTAAAAATTGAGAAACAATTGATACACAACGGTTTTCCTAGCACTTGTTGCCATGGATGAGTTACATCAATATCAAAGTGTTGATAAACGACCATTTATCCAGCACACTGATCTATCATGTAAATTATATTACTATATTCGATATATATTTTATTCGATGAGTTCATGGTAAAATATGATTTAATTTCAATGAAAATCTGAAGATAGAATTTTTTCAAAAATTTCATTCTATTATTTTCACAGGATTATAGTTGCATTAGCAATTGAACGGCTAGTTGCAATTAGATTTCCACTATGGTCAAAATATATTTGCAATGTAATAAATGCACGTCGGATTTTATTGCTAATACTCATATTTACAATGATTATTCAATCTTATCATTTCGTTGTCAAAGGGCTTGATTGTTCATCATCATCGATGTCATTATCAAAGCCAGCTTGCCGCTGTAAAACGATACGTAGCCATGTAAAACTTGATATCTTTCTAACAATCTATTTTTGGCGTTTAATTTTAATGACATTATTACCATTAACAATAATCATCACTGCCAATGTACTTATCATGAGTAAATTATTTAATGAACATTCATTGATTGATCATACGAATGCATCAGATAATGCTCGACATAAAACCATCCTACTATTCAAAATATCTCGAATGTTAGTTATACTGTCATCGATTTATCTTTTGTTACATGTACCTGGTTCAACTCTTGAAGTAATGAAAATTATGTTCGTCCATGTTTTCCAAATATGTAATGCTAAATGGGAATATTATATTCACATAACACATGAAATATTTGATTTATTAACAAATTTTAATTATGGCATGAATTTCTATTTGTATATCATTAGTGGTAAACATATGCGACAAGAATTGGTACGTACATGTCAACATCGTTCTTCTCGTTCAACGACAAGTGAGCAAAATGGGAAATCTCAACGATCAAGTTATTTTTTGTCATCATATGGACATATTCCAAAAACGAATCAATCACATTATGCACATGTACACATATCGAGACAAGCAACTGGTTCATTAATATAAAATGATTCTTTTAAAAGACAAACATAAACAGTAACACAGTTCCATGATGTATATGTATAAATATTTCTTTCCTCGAAGCATTGAATTCGTTGTATGTTTTGAAAAATTACAGTGTTCATCAATCTATCATCAAAAGAAATATGATTTCTTGCCGTAAAAAAATAAATCATTGTATAAAGAAAGTCATTGAAACAATTGTTCTTCTTCTTACTTCATACAGACAACTACCATAAAGTCATCGTTGAAATTTCTAACAGTTATAAACAAGTTCGATATTTCTTATTCGAAAATTGTACAATAATCTATGTGCTCGTTTTCTAGTCGATTCTTAAGAATCGATTGACAGAATTCCAAAACATTAAATCAGGTGAACACTTTGAATATAATTACTCGTGTACAGTTCTAGTGAAAGTTTTTATGGGAATGAATCAATGTTCAATGAATAATACATAGAGTTGAATATTTAGAGAAAAAAAATGAAAAATAATATCTGAAGGTAAATGGAAATCGAAAGAGAATCATCTTCAAATCATTCAGATTGTATCAAAATAATTTTAAATAAAAGGTTCATACTAGCTTTGCCAATAGGTTTCAAACTCCATAGTTGACACTTCTAAAGATTCAATAGTTAAGGTTGCGTCTATTCAATTAATCAACTAATAATTACTCTTGATTCATGCATAGAAAAACCTGATTCATACCTATAATCACTATTTTAATATTAATTGAAGACTCAATAGATCTTCAAAGAAGAATTGAAGGTAATATTGTAGTTTCAATGTATTTAAAATTACAATCTCATAACTGCGGATGATGATGGGTAACATGGCTTGTAATAAATGAGAAGAGGATGCTATCACTTACATAGTCTATTTAATTAGTGGACAAAATTTCCTTACATTAAATGTCACTATGCAGTGGCCAATTTATAGTTACATTCAACTGTTATCTTAAGTAGTTTTTCTTTCTTAACCGCCGTTCTCTATTATTACAGTTGTTACATATCTGTGTTATTTTCTTTCTCGTGCAAATTACTTGTAACATACTTCCATGATTTATTTTCGACTATAAAGATTACCCTAAAGTATGACATTGTCAGTGAAGCAAAGAAACAGATTCCTTTCATAGACATGCGAGTAGTCATATTTTAAGCAAATCAAGTAACAAACACAATAGCTTCAATTAATCAATCCAGAACAGCATCAAATAAACTCGTAGTATCGATTGATAGCACCTATCATGTTATGTCTCATAAAGTTGTAGCCGAGAATATCGGAATATCACTAAGACCCACATTTTGTAACTATTCAAGATTGATACACAATGATTGCTTCAACGATACCATATATGAAACTGTGTGCAAATGTTACCGTTCATGAATATGTTCAATAGAGTCACTCGTCCATTTATTACCTATTTTCAGTCTTGGAATAGATCAGCCAGGTGTTCACTGCCAAAGCAATCAATCTTTATTTATTGTTTCATTGATTTTTTTCAATGTAATTATCTGGATGATAATTACATTGAAAATCCCGGTGTTAATTCTGCACTGTACATATTGATTGCAATTTCAACAGTAATTTTAAAAAATTTTTTCATATGTACAAAATATTTTTTTAGCATACTCTTCAACATTAACAAATTGATTCTACTTATGTGAATAATAAGTTATGCTAAACAAGCAAGTCGATCTATTTTCTCATTAAAATCAATTAGTGGATCGAAAAAATCATTTATAGTACCAAGAACTTGGCCAGTATCATTTCAATCGAAATTCTTACTTTTTGTCTACTAAGTATTCTTTACCAGAATAGATTCTCACTACCTACTATATATGCAGTTTATGTATTGACATTTACGATGGTTATGTCTATTTATGATGTAACAAGGAATATCTTCATAGTTGATGCTCTAAGTGTATAGTTATACATTTTCGTTTCTCCTACTCGCTAAATAAAAATGTCGACAGGATGTTTATCTTATTAAATTTAACTATTTTATAAAGTCAACTGTCTATCTGTTAAAAGCAGAGCAAATTTTGATTTTAAAAAACTCTAGTCAGCATCATTGTGTCACAGTTTACAATATATTTTTTCTATTGATACATGTTCAAATGTAAAGTCGGAACGGTGCTCAGAAAATGAATCGAACTATCTCACGAGACTATGGAGAATAAATCTAGTGTATTGAATTTGCATTAATGAACGAAAGAAGATAAGGAAAAAATATTTTAAACAAATTAAATAAACATTTCATTAGATCATAGCCTCTGACGTTATTTGATGAAGTCCAGTAGTACCTGAGTCTACATGTTATATCATTTTTGAGCTGATTAATGACGCTTTTATTTGTTTTTTTGAGAGCGGTATTTTTCAAGCGCGTACAACGAATTGATTGGAAAAAACCCTGCACGTCAGAACAAAACGTGTTTGAACTGCATTCTAAATAATAGAATGTTGATCAATACTTTTGGTAACATGAACATGAATAAGTCTATTCATGCGATCCGAGTATATCCATAACAGAATTGTAAGTACTGTAGAGAATTTTTCACGAAATAGATCACGAACCGTCTGCATTGTATGAGGTTGATCTATATTTTTTCATTCCGAAGGTATGTTATCTAAATGTTTAAAATATCCAATTGAAGCTCATGTTTCGATGATTATCATGAAGCGTAATGTACAAAACCTCTTCCGATGTCTTCCCATGCTATCTAGATTGTGTTTGCAAGTCCCAACAGGCAACTGTGTTGACGAAACACGAGATAAATATTCTGATGAATATAGTTCTACAACGTTCGTGTCTACTGTAAGAGTACGTTTTTTCATTACTCGATGTACGTATTGGCTCAGTTGCTCAATCATCAGGAGGAATGAGTGACGAAAATCGGTTTTTGAGTACGTCAATGATTTTCCATACTTTGATAAGATGGTGATACAGCACATTTTACATGAAAGACACTGTCGACAACATTTTTTCTGTATACGGCTATATAAAGAACAATATTGAATGTAACAATTTGTAACACCAGGTTTATTCTTTGAACTGTCTTCACACGATCTGAATCCCGTACTGATGCAAAGTTTTATCATCCTTACTAAGTATGTCACAGAGCTAATGGATGAAATCATTTGTTATATTTTTAATTATAATGATTATGTATTGTAGTTCATTTCATATTTTGCGAATGTCTATAATTGTTTTGAATGTTCTCGAGTAAAGTGTTCAATATCTTATTGTCTTTGTTGAGCATGTTCAGAATATGTCTTCGTGCTTTCTGTGCCACCCCATACCACATTGATGAAAATGACACAAAACGTGTCTCGAGTAAGACGATAAGAATAACCTAGATGAGTATTTCCGTATGTATGAATTGGGAAAATTCCGTTAGCTTCCTGTCAGTTGAACATTCGATTAGCTCAGTATCGATATTTCACAGACCACTCAAGTTTTATTTAATAATCACCCGCTGAAAAATATCTTGATCGACCTTTCCCAGACACCATGAGCATCATCTTGTTGCTTCAGTAAACATACCTCCTTTTATTCAACATTTTCCCAAAACTTCTCATTCCAGTTGGCGACATGTATTTGACGTATTTTGCTAGAAATTCCTGTGGACATCAGTTCATGCGCACTACGCTCCGAACTTTTTCTAGATTTCTTCTAGATGATACCAAGTGATTTTCAAAACACTTCTGATCATCCAGAGTATGTTTACAATGGATTGTCATGAAGCGCATTTCATGAAGACTGAATCTTCGAAAGTCTGCAAGCTCGTTTTGAGCGAGATATGAAGTATACGTACATTTCCACGTTCTTAATAACATGTTCATGAAGTTGCTGACCTTTAATGACACCGCATGGAAACATCCTTGAGAAATCTTCAAGCTTGTTTATCACGCCTCTTTGTCGATATTTATGTTTGAATAGTTAAAATACAGATAGTCAGCTGATCAATGTCTAGGCACTTCACATAATATAACATCAACATTGTTTGCATTGATACGTTCTTCAATGCCGGCGAAAGTCTTGTATAGACATAGGATATTATGCTTCAGGGAAATACTGATAATGTGATGATCTTTCATTATTCAATTTGTGTCTCTAACATGTTTGCTCCAACGTGTAACTATTTTGCGCATGATTATGCTGTTCATATTTAGCCTGTGCTAAAATTTTAATGTTGCTCTGCAAGCATGAAGACAGTTTTGAATTTTGCATTTCAAGAATGTGTGCTTGAACAGCTAGTCGAGCAAGAATTAATATCGACAGGAACAAATAGAAGAGGCATGACACTCTCGTTCTGTATTTTTTTAAATTGTACAACTTTTATTGTGTTTCGAGTGATCCAATTAATTGTTAACAAGTGGCCAAGAAACTATCACATGTTAAACGATTGAGTTTCTATTTTTCATCTTGATTTTACTGTCTGAGTTGGAGCAAACATACTCACGTGACAAAACCTATGAGTTGAATGCAGTCTACGACAAATGGAAGATATGATGAATAATTCATTTCTTAGCTCATCCAACAGAATGGTTTACCTGGTTCAGTCAATTTTATGTCATATTGACAGTTGTAATAAGGGAAAGTCTTTATAGAATAGAAATCAACTTTGGAGTTCATTCTCTGGCGAACAGTAGCTCATAGAGAGATTGTTCAATTCGAATTCAGGACCAAAACGAACAGCAATCGGTATTTGACGATGTTGTGATCATTAGTAATCAGTTATATTGAGTATTTTTCCATTCCATTGACTTGTGCGCTTAGAACTTTAGTTAGAAGAATCAGACATAGTAAATACTTGTGTTAAATCTTATTGAGATATCAAAACATGTTTATACGATATTCTACCCCTCATCTTGTTTTGTGCATAGAATGACAAGAGAACGTAGAATGTAGCAGTAGTATATTTTCAAAACTTGAAATTTAAACAGAAAATAATTTTCGGCCAGATAAAATACAGGTCAAAATGAGACGACTTTGAATACAAACTTTTTCACAACGATTTTTACGACGAGTGCCATTTGAGATCGAATTTAGACTTTTCATTCGCACTCAATACTGTCGATCGAAATTCTCATTCCCTTCATCCAATATCTTATAGAACATTGTGCAAACTCAAATATCATTCACCAGCTTAAATAGCTATGAGAGTGGACACAAAGTCAAATTTATTTACACGTATATTCATTATGTGAAATGATTAATGTTCTCTGCCGATATATAATTTTCCTGCAGGGCCATGCACCTGAATCTATTATATTCCATGTATAGGCATAATTTGTAATAAAAAAAGAAATATTTTATTTTCCCTGTTTTTCCTGTTAATGTTTATTATTATTATATTTGCATAAGCTTTCACAAAAAAAAGAGCACGTTCATTAAATTATCGACTCATTAATAGGACGTGTGTTATGTTTTCATCATATCAATTAACTCGAATTAAGTTTTTACTAAATCAGTCGTATTCGGTAATCAGTAAAGAATGCCCAAACGAAAACACATAGCGATAAAACTACAATTGCAGCATATGAACATAGTTTATGCCATGATGAAATATTTGGTTCACGCATTACGCATATGCTTCTTCGAACACCACTTGGATTATCATATGGTTGATTATTGGAACATACTGATTGTACATCAAGCTCATCGGTTTTTTCTACACCACAAATCCAAACAAACGCAAGTTTTAAATATAATTTTATTCCCGTCGAATTCTCTAGAACAATAAAAATTTATCTTCGACGAAAAAGTAACTAAATCGATATACTTGTATCGAAAAATTTAAAAGCCTTTTTTTCGTTTTGAGTAGGCGGTGATGTTTCTACATGATGTTGAAATGAATTTTCCGATGTATAAGGATGTTCTTCATCATAATATGTATCTGCCTTATACATACAACCAGGTCGAGTCGGTATGGCTATTGGTTTCTCAGGATTATCAAGATCAAATGTAGTTAAACCTGATATCTATAATTATGTCATTTTATTCAATGAAAGAAAGTTTCTATCGTTTAACTTACATATTTGTCAGATATAGGCTTTGTAAGAAGACTTACAACAATGGTAACCATACCAGATATAAAGAATAGTAAAATAGAAAAATATAAAAAATTAAATCGAACTATAGATGGACGTCTATCCAAATGCCCGAGTTGGCAGGGCATTGCTGTATAAGAATATTCCCATATGAAACGAATAATACCAACAAATAATCCAGATATAAGACCCCAGAAGGCTCCCTATGTAAATTTTAGTTTTCTCTATCTATAAATCATATTACAAGGAATTATTTACCTCTTCATTTATGCGTTTCCATAAAACACCAAGTAAGTAACATGCAGCAACAGGCGGGGCTAGAAATGATTGAACAGCTTGAATATAATCAAATAATCGAGAACCTTGTGCTGCTCGAATAATCGGAATCCAGAGAATTGAAAAAGCCACAAGAATCATTACGAAAACTCTTAAATAAAAGGCTTTTTTTTTAATTCTCTTTATTTTTTAAACCAATATATCACTATTACCGGCCAACAATCATTAATTCCCAGTCATATGCATTTTTACGAAAACGTTGCCAAATATCGATGGTAAAAATAGTCGAACTTGAATTAAAGATGGATGTTAATGATGACATTAAAGCAGCAATCATACATGCTAAAGTCAAGCCACGAATCGCTGAAAACATACAAGAGAAAATTTCATATCATATGATGTAGGTTAAAGACTATCATGATAAAATAACCATTAGGCATTAATCGAATGACAAGAAGAGGGTATGCTATATCATTACAACCGTTTCGACTATGGCATATTTGATAACACGTATCGGGATCACTGCAACCAATTTCATCTATACAAAGATGTTTCCTATCGTTTATTCTATATTGAAATTAAACTGAAAAGTTTTCATACCTGGAAAAAGTATTCTTGCAACCATTCCTATTCCAATTCAACAAAAAGCTTTAATCGATAAACTAATTAAACTACAGTTACCAGGAAATACCATTAAAAATAATGGTAAAAATTTTAGTAGACCTGCAAATAGGCAACCGGCTCTTGCATGAGAGATATTTTTTGCTGCTAAAGTGCGTTGAACAATGACCTTTTTTTAAATCAAACGATAGAATTCGTTTTCATAATATCTATCTAAAATTTTGACTCACTTGATCACAACTCCAATACCATACGGAAACAATGGCACCACCGAGTATCAAGCCGAACCAAGGTAAATCAGCATCGAATGGACGAATCAATGAAAAATAATTTTCATTAGGAACACCACATTCAGTAGTACTATGTAATGTTGTATTAGCAAGAGCGTATGGGAAAAGATTTCGTATTTGTTGAAGACCGCCAACTCTGGCGAAACCTATTACATACGATAATGTTCACATGATTAATTTTTACACATCGTACTTATAATCATAAGAATGAATGCCGAAATAACCATTATTACAGTTTGGATAAAATCTGTCCAAATAACTGCTGTTAATCCACCTGCAAAAAACAACCATATTAGAGTAGCATAATGGAAAAAAATTTCTTCAAAAAGAAAACAATTTACCTCCAACTGTAAAAAAAGCTGCCAAGAGAATAAGAGCAATAACTGATGCATACAGATTCCAATTAAGTGCTTGTTGAAGGAAAACAGCACCAGAATAGAGATCAACGGATATTTTCGTAAAAATTGATAACATTAAAGCAAGACATGTTAAATAAATCCTGATACGTTCACCTCCAAAACGCATTTTCAAATATTGAGGCATGGTAAATACCTATCAAACAGTTATATGTTTTTTTATACATACTGATATTCATAAAGTTATACTTGAATAGACGTGTTAACGAGAACTTCAACAACATCATAAATGCGACGAAGAATTCAAATAGTGAGTGAACGAATTGGACCATTTTAATTTCAACGAAAACTTCTCAAAAATGAAAATATTTGGTGGATTCTCTAGAATAGAAGCTTCAGAAAAATCGTCAATTAACGGGTGATCGGAAAGTTTTTGCACAAAATGTTTGTTTATTTTTGGTCCACTCGAAAATATTTCAGACGAGTCGAAATCTATGGGTTAGAAGCAGAATTTCGCGATCTTTCAGAATATGAGTTTAGAAATTATGTGTCAGTTTTTGTTAGAGAGAAGTAAGGGAATCTTTGAAAGACCTGAAAAATTAGTTTGGACGGAAAAGTTTTTCGTAGTTTTTTATATTTTAACTATTGTAATTCGAAACTAAAGGTTGGAACCTTTATGACTCTATCCGCTAGTAGAGCAAAATTT